>VYZW01050744.1:15274-79308 GCA_013401315.1 Balaeniceps rex
ATAGTGGTTATAAAACTAATTTGTATTTTTTTCGCTGAAAAAGCTGTGATATATTCTGAGTTTTTCTTTCAAACATTTTTTCAACTTTTACATAGATTTCAAAGTAAATGTGCATATATATAAAGTATATAAAAATATATAGCCCCAAGGGGCTACCTGTTAAAATCCATCACTAATTTATAAGGGTGATGTGTGGCTAAATTACTACTGGAGCAGAGGGAATAGGAAATCCTGTTCCTTTGGTTTCATGATGGAGAAGTGTTTGTGTAAAAGAACATTCAATAAATTCTGAAGTGGAAATGCTTTTAGTTGATGACATTTGCTCTCTGGCCTTTGTAGTCATGTTCTTTGAACTTTGTATTCAGGATTAGGCTATAAATGTCATGTTGCTGTATAGTTTAATAGTCATTAGAGTGTGCTATTTATAAACAGTTATCAAAACCAAATAAATTGTAGAAGTATTCATTGTTAAATGGGGGAAAAGCATGTTCTGATGCAACCTACTGATCACGACTCTGCACTTGGCAGAACTGGGCCCTACATCATATATTAGGAGGTAGCAAGTTTTCTGTAGATTGAGAACACTTTGCTTCTAGCCTTGTTTTTGTAGTAGACTATTACTGCCATTGCCACTTTTTCTGCTAAATTTGTCATATTGTTGACTAGGTAAATTTGTACTCATAAATGAGATGTAGATCATGGCAGTTAAATCTTTTCTAGTGTGCATATATTTGTATTTATTGCACTGTCCTATAGTAGGGCAAGCAGCCATAAGGCATGCGAAGCTACATGTAAAATTATATTTCTGTATTGTGTAGTTAAAAACCCCAAGCTTATATGGTTGAATACTGACACACTGGGTGAATGCACTAGCACAATGCACTACAGAGAAGACCATCTTTGAGAAATCTACACCTTTTGAATTTATATGTCACCTGACTTGAGAGACTGAGTTGGACTCTATCGGATCAGTGACAGTGGACATCCCTGAAGAGGCATTGAGGAGCAAGTCAAGGCACGCAAATTTTAAACTTTAAATGTGTTTGATACATGTGAAAAATACAGGTGTGTGATTTTTCTGCAAAACTTAAATTGTATTCACACTGAGTTCAAAACAACCGCGTTACCAAGTGGTAAAATCAACAATAAACGGGTGAGGAGATTATTTTCCATGTAGGTTTCCTAGTCTTGCTGAAATTGCTTTTTATCTTTTATTTTGAGTGGAATTGCTGAATGCTTTGGATTGATATGAAATGGTATATGAAGTATTTAAAAACAAAAATAACGAAACCCCCCAAAACCACCCTGAAGAGTAAGTGCTGCATCTCTTTCTCTGTTACACTGCTGGTATTTTGGCATTGGTATGAACACCGGTTAGTGTTGATAGTGCCTCTAGTGCGCTTGCTTAGAGTACAGAAATGGTACAGTTGTATTAAATGGCAATAGGGTACGAATTCAACTTAAATATGTTTTTAATACAAAGTGGTCCTGTTTTCCCTTTTAAATAGTGCATACTATAGATCCCGTAGCTAATTCAAAACCTCAGCTGTTTTCACCGGGTAATTGCAATTCTTTTCCTAGCTGTCTGTATGTTTACTTAAAAATAATTGCTTGCAGTTTTGAAGCTCCACCAACAGATGATGCTAGCAGTTTAATATAGAATGCTTATGTGCTTACAGTAATGGGATGTCGTGCTGGGCGTTTGTGAAACACGTCTATATTTTGGTTAACAGCTGTCCAGTTTGCCCTTTGAGGTGATGCAAGTTGTCTCCTACTGCCTGATATGCTTCTGGTAACTAGAGAAGGTGCTTGCACAAGAAAAACCTCTGAGGTTTTCGTACTTAAAATATAGTTAGCACCTGATATGCATACATTTTCTCTAGCAGGGCTTGGAAATATCCAATACTTGATTTTAAAGCTATGGCGGTACCTGAGGTCTGTCCCTGTTACAATTTTGGACCAGATTGTGAAGCCTTTAACTAGTCCCTTTATGCAGCAAGTAGCTTTTAATGAGACTGCGGCATAATGAGAGTAAAGAGACTCAGCACATTTATATCTGCATCGAGATCACTGTGTCACTTCTGCGTACTGCGTTGGGCTTGTAACTGGTGCTTCCCCCCTCCTTTGCAAAATATGTCAGAGCAGCGGCTCCGTGGCAACAAGTGCACCAGCTAGTAATGTAGATGGCCCTTAAGCCACGATGTTTTTTTGACCACGCTTATATGAACGGTTTAGTGTAGCGTGTGGGTGCTCCGAAAGTAATGGATGTTTATAAATACAATTTCTGCAGCAGCAGCTTGTTAGTAGTGTTAGTTCTATGCCTATTAATAGAATGAGTTTTAATTTTTGTAAATGCCTTAAACAGGAAATCTATTGTGTTCTGTTCATGTGGGGTTTCAAGTCTGACTTGTGGTATAAAGCATAATCAAACCTTAAAAACAGATAGTAGGAAATGAGAATAGTACATAGCCTTTTTGATCTCAAAAGGTATTGATCATTTTTGTAGTACTATGACTGTCATTAACACAAAGCTCATGTCTCTTCACCTCCCGTTAGTACTCTCGATGATCAGCAGCTCTATGAAGTGTTTTTGAATCAGGTAGAGTCTTTTCCTGCAGTGACTTCAGCACTACACGTTGCAAGTAGACATGGCTGAACAACCAATCTTCCCTGCTAAAAATCAGTGTTTCTCTACTGAAATACTGTATTGATTTCAGCCTTCTGTCTGTAAGTCAGGTTAATTAACGTGTGTAGCAGCTGCAGTGAAAGCTGTGTGTTACAAGTAATGAGTTAGAGCTTCTGACCCCTGTGAACTTAGACCTGTCTCCATCCTGTTGCTTTCATTCTTTCTTAACATTTTACAGGATGGCTGCTGCTAAAATTTAAGGTTGAGGTTCTTTATGACTACTCGGAGCCAACTCACCAGGTTTAACACAGTAAGTTTGGGTTAGATTTTTCCTTGCAAGGTTTGTTTGCCTACTGGAAGACTGTTTTCCTTTCTGTGCTTATCACTGCAGAGGTTGATTTGTCTCTAGGGGGGGAAAAAATCATGATCCTTAATCCATCCCAACTCTTGCATTTTTCCTTTTGTGAATAGGAGAATGCAGTGTAAGGAAAGGTGCTTTAGGAATGAGAAAAAAAATGAGGGAGTGGCAGCAATGTTCTGTAGTGAGTAAAGCTGTAATGTAGTGTCGCATTACTGCTCTGAATTTCATTCAAGCCCTAATATAAAGGAAGAGCGGTTTACAGAAATGTATATATGTGAGAGAAGAGTGAGTTAATGTTGCTTTATGACTTCATGTTTGCATTAAATTAGCAGTCCTATAGGGAAATATGGAAACTAGAGTTGTTTATAGCCTACTCTAAGCTCTTATTGAATCCTGCTGGGCCTCTATGCAGGAACTGGTGGTGTCAGATCACACTGACTTGCAGTAGTTTTTACAGGACAGCTGTATCTGTGTATTCAAATGCAAAAGCCCTGGTAGTGTCGCCCGGTTCCTATTCCACTTTAGAACCAAGAATTTTTCACGTTCTAGAGGGTTATTTTGAATGTAGCCAGACAGCACAGTCCCAGTGCAGACTGGAACAAAGACTCGGTGCTGAAGCTGGTGGGTGCTGTGACCTGGACTGGGGTGAGCAAAGGTTTCCTGAATTCAGCCTTTGAAATGCAGATCCCCTTTTCTCCCGCATTTCCTCTGTCTCGTGTTTATTTTCAGACTTGGTGACACTGCTGTTGGTTTCTTCCTTCTTACCAAGTGTCAAGTTATCACTGTGGGTTTTCCTTTACTTTGGCTGAAAAAACGAAGGGATGGGGAAGATACAAATAGTGTCTCGGTTCAAGTCTTAAGCATCATCCATGAGACATTTGCACGTTGGGGCAGGAACTCAATATACAAACACAGCTATTCTGTCTGACAGTTTTTTCCCCCTCAGAATGGAGGGTAAATTCCAGTATTTTCCAAGCTTTCTAAATTACACAAGAGGTTTCCAAGAACATGGAGCACAAGCAGATGGGGTAGGTCTCCCATGACAAAAAAATCACATTTATTAAATTTATTCAGCACAGCTCAGGACAGGAATCCAGTGATGGATAGGTTATGCTGACCCTGCATGTCAAATAGATTTGATTTCAGATGAATCAGAAGGAAGAAACCTAGTTACAGGAAGGTCATATTTCACTGTCTCTTTACTGTTCTTCCAGAGATTTCTGTAATTCTTTCCTCACCTTACTCTGCTTTTCTGTCTTGAATGCTGCAGAAGCAGCAGCAAGGGTATGGTTTCTGTGGAGTGGCTTCCAAGCGCTGGCACAACATGCACCACAGCATCAGTCTGAGGAGTCTGGGTTTGAGCTTAGGTGCCTTCACTGTGACAGGTCATCTGCCAAGCACAGGCTTGGACAGACAAAGTGACTTCAACTGACCAGTCCAGTTACTGGTTCTTCTGGGGTCATCTTGGCTGTATTATTTATCCAGAGCTTATTTAACTCATCGAAATCCTTTATCACTCGGAAAATATTTCAGAGTAATATGGGAGAGAAGTAGGTTTCTAGCAAAGGCAACACATTCTGCCCAGACATTGCTACTCGACCACAAACTTGTCCAGTTCGCTTCGAACTTGTTTGATTTGTTAGGGGCATCGACATGCCTTCTTGCTTGATGCTACGTTAGTCATTCACCTCTACAGCAGGGCTGGAGTTGCTCTCGGCTCCTTCCCTTCTCACTGCCGCGCTGATATTTGCAGCTGGTTATTAAGGTTTTGGTGCAAAAGATGTGGTTTGGTTTTTGCCTTCTATCAGTAGCTTATCAGTAGGGGTGCAAAGGTAAATGTTTGTCTTGTGAAGAAAGTTCGGGTCTTATTAAGCTGATTATAAAGAATATTGTTCCTCAGCTCTACATGTAAATGGAAAACTTAACAGGCCTTCTTGAGCTATAGGTTTAAATCCAAGACGCAGTGCTGACTACAGCTGAGCTGAACGGGAAGATGAATCGATCATGGGACCGCATGGAAGGAAGAGCTGGTGAAGGAAACTCAGTCATGCTTTGGAGAGCTGTGCTGCGTCACCGCCTCTGCTGGAGGGTTCCTTGGTAAAGTCAGTCTGGTGGTTTGAAGCAAACTTCTCATGGATGTGTCTACCTGTAAGGTGTTCCTCATTTTGGGGGTATTCAATGTGAAACTCGGGGTAGCGACTAAAGAAGAGTAAGTGCTTATTCTGGTGCGTGCCCCAAGCTGCCTCTTCTGGTTCCCTTAGTCCTCTACCCTTCTGCAGAGGTGATTTTGCTGGTTGTGTAGCAAATGCTGAATCACAGCAGTTCAGTCCGGTGTATTTCTAAAACATATTTAAATTGCAGTGGTTCACAAATAGAAAAGCCTGTGTAAGAAGAGACAGATGAACAGCTCTTACCCCTGGGTATCTTGGGACGGACAGCAGTCCATGAACATGTACTTGTAGTATCTCACAGAAAGTCTGCAGGTGGAGAGCTGGATATGCTCTTAAAATTAATTCCTTAATAGGTTTATGCTAACTCATGGTATCTGTTACAGTGGTGCAGAGGGATAATATTTCTACTGATACTTTATATGCAGTTTGCAGCCAAGCTTAATATGCAGTTTGGGTGATACATCCCTTTGGGTTGTCTGCAGAGCTAAGAACCAAAATCAGAGACCACCAAGATGCGTGTTTTAAAGAGATGCAAAGGCACGAATGAAGATAAAGAATTGAAGATGACACCTGGCTGATAGTTAGCAAGTAAGAAGCTGAAAGCTGCTAATACAGTTCAGTGAACAGTCGTGTATTTTTAATAGCTTGATTATACCCAGTAAAAAGCCATGCCCTCGTAGCTTACAGCTGTGATGACATTGGCCAGAAGTTGGCAGGCAGGAGAATTTGTAATGTGTGCGTTAACTGGGCTTTCTTTGCGTGTGAAACGTACCCTCTAAAGAGGGAATGTGTTATATAGGCAGTGCTATCGCAATGAAAGTCCTTTCTTTGCAGTGCTGAAACTGCTGGGAGCTTGCTAGATTCAGGAATTTATGAATGAAGGCTCCAGTTATCTTCAAAGATGAGATTTCATTTTGGGTTTCTTTTAAGGCATCTGGCTGCGCAACCAGAGCTTGAACCAGTTGATACCAGTTGCCGCAGGCAGTTGGGTGATGGTCGGTATTTATCTGGGTTTGCGATACCTGGATGCACGCTGGGTCCGGAGGATTGCGCCGAGCAGGGCATACTCCAGGCACTATGCGAACTGTGGTCTGCGGGGTGCGGGTTGGAGGTTCGGCATGAAGACTGCGTGGAGGGAGGCAGGAGGTATCCCAAAGCCTCCCCAGTTTGGTATCGGGGTTAAAAGAGATCGGTGACGTTCTGTGACTCTGAACTACAGGTCAAAAGTCAGCAGCCCCCATCATGCAGTGGATTTTCTACCGTATTCAGGAGGGTAATTACAACTGTCAGGGTTGTAATGTTTTTTTTCTAGATGTTGCTTTCCTGGGCAAATGAAGACTACTAAAAAAAAAACCCAAACCCCAAACCAAAATCCAAACAGATACTGCTTCAGTTCTTCGCTACGTTCATCTGTGGTGTCCAGAGCGCTTTGGCTGTATCGATCTCACTGCAGGACCAGGGTCTTAGTGCAGCACTGCACAGTGGAGCATTGCTATCAGTAATGTCAGTAGTTAGTAATACCCAAATATATGTATTTTACATTGCTTAGGGTATTTTGCTCTGTTTATCCTGAATTAGGATTCCATGTGGTTTCTGTAGTGAGGAATTTGTTGTACACGTGTTCATCTTATTGAAATGCTGCTTGATTTTTAAATACCCAGATCCTGTTTTTCACTACAGGATTACCTCTGTAGGTGTCATAGCAATAGAACTAGCAATAAATATTTAACCTGTAGATCATGAAATAATAATTTTGTTTGAAAGAATAGCATAGCTTACAGAGAGTAAAATACAGAAAAAAGCTTCTGCTAGGTTTTCTGTTCAATCATAGAATCGTTTGGCTGGAAAAGACCTTTAAGATCACTAAGTCCAACCGTACCTGTCCACTACTAAACCATGTCCCTAAGCGCCTCGTCTACTTGTCTTTTAAATACCTCCAGGGATGGGGACTCGACCACTGCCCTGGGCAGCCTGTTCCAGTATTTGACAACCCTTTCGGGGAATTTTTTCCTAATATCCAATCTAAACCTCCCCTGGTGCAACTTGAGGCCATTGCCTCTCATCCCATCGCTTGCTACTTGGGAGAAGAGACCAACACCCACCTCGCTACAACCTCCTTTTGGGCAGTTGTAGAGAGCGATAAGGTCTCCCCTCAGCCTCCTTTTCTCCAGGCTAAACAACCCCAGGTCCCTCAGCCGCTCCTCATAAGACTTGTGCTCCAGACCCTTCACCAGCTATGTTGCCCTCCTCTGGACACGCTCCAGCACCTCCATGTCCTTCTTGTACTGAGAGGCCCAAAACTGAACTGAATGTTTAACGTTATATGTTTAATCTTGGTGTGTGCCACGTGCCACATTCAACTACTGTGCTAGAGAAAATGCATTTTCAAGGAAATGTTTCCCATGCGTAACATGTGGCCTTTTGTGGGGAAACAACAACAGATGCATGCGCCTTCACCTTCTTTCTACAAAACCATTTAAAATAGCCTGAGTGGGAGGGGAAGGTCACTGTGGAAGTGGGGAGACAATCTACGTTGTTGGAAGAGGATTTAGGCTCAGGGGATAGTGCCAGGTCAGGAGGAGCATTGCCTGACAGCCTGGGTTGCAGGAATGTGGCATGATGTAGACCAAAGCTCCAGTGTAATGTGGAAACCCAGGATAAAATGAATGAGAACAACAAGGGAACAGCTGTAGAGGATGGTACCAGTGAGGCAGTGATGTTCCTACCTCTTGTAAGCTGTTTTGCAGAAACGCTTTATGAATTAAGGCTTTATGAGTGAAAACTTTTAGCTCAAACGAAGTCAACAAGAGACTCCAGGACAAGCTGGTAATAAAATCGATGCTCGTAGGAGAGACAAAAGGTATGAACTTTCACCTGCGTGGTTAGAGCTGACTGTAGGATGAGATTGGACTGGTTTAGGTAACCATAACGTATTAAAAACAGGGCTAAAGGTTGGACCTAGTCTGCCTAGAAACAGGTTGGTGAGTAGATCTGCTCTGTGTTGTTGTAAAAATGCAGCTGCACGTTGGTGATGAGGCCGGCTCTGTGATGGGGCAGACTCTGGCACTGCAGGTGCGGCGAGAACCTCGCTTCTCCCCAGCGTAGCACCTGGGGCTTGAACGAGGCCACCCTTAATAGGTTGGTGTTTGTTAATGCCTTTGAATTCATGGGAATTTCAATGTTAAGACTTTTCTGTCTCTCTCTCATGTGTCTACACACACACACATATATATATCTAGTTGTGTCATTCAGTATTTGCCTGCTATTGTTTAGATACACTTATCTAGTCCCTAATTAATTTTTTTAATTAAGTATTAGAGAACTAAGTTTGGAAGACCTTTGTTTCTCTCTGAATTTCTCTCCTTCCCAGCTTGTTTGCAGAGGAGGAGACTAGCAAAGGGTTTCTTTGATTCTTTTTTTCCCAGGTTTTTATCAGCCTCTTGGCAAGAATACCCAAGTACCTCCAGAGTCTTTATCTCATCCGCCTTCACAGCACCCCCCTGGGATGGGGGAGTGTTATGGGGCCCATCTTGCAAGTCCCTGGGAAAATAATTTTAGATCATTTTAGGCAGTGGTAAGCTGGAAGCTGAATTCTGGCATCCTAAAGCTCAGGCTGGTATGTAAATCACTGCCTCTTCCCTTACCCAAGACTTCCTCAAACCCTCATTTATTACCTTCACGAAGGATTTTAGCTTTTCTGAGGCTAGGAACTGAAGAAAGAAATAAACGTTATTGAGTCTGACCAGGACCATTTATTTATTTTTTTTCTCAGTTCTTGATTTGCAAGTGTAGTAAGGAAATATTTACATTTGTTTTATTTTTTTTCTCAGTTCTTGATTTGCAAGTGTAGTAAGGAAATATTTACATCAAATACAGAGGTGAAAAAACAGAACTTATTGTAGCCAATCGACATGTCCCAAGCTGGTATGCTAAACGTCCTGCTTAACCAAAGCAAGTGACAAGACTTTTTTTTTCTTTTTTTACCATTCAACTATTTCTTCCAGAAAGAAAATCCCAGCTTCC
This sequence comes from Balaeniceps rex, assembly GCA_013401315.1. Taxonomy (NCBI): domain Eukaryota; kingdom Metazoa; phylum Chordata; class Aves; order Pelecaniformes; family Balaenicipitidae; genus Balaeniceps; species Balaeniceps rex. The sequence continues at coordinate 24,456 of VYZW01050744.1, forward strand.
TTGCTCAGGCAAAACTTCTGCTTAAATTAGTGGAAATGGGGCTAGCAGCAGAACAAGGGTAGCAAGAGGGAAACAGTGAACCTTAGCCCCCAGGACTGTAAAAACCTAAAAAGTAAGGCCCTTTAATCCATATTTACCTCCTCAGTGCAGCCTTGTGTTATGTAAGATCATAGAATCATAGAATTGTTTAGGTTGGAAAAGACCCTTAAGATCATCAAGTCCAACTGTTAACCTCGCACTGCCAAGTCCACCACTAAACCAAGTCCACCACTAAACATGTCTACATGTCTTTTAAATACCTCCAGGGATGGGGACTCGACCACTTCCCTGGGCAGCCTGTTCCAGTGCTTGACAACCCTTTCAGGGAAGGAATTTTTCCTAATATCCAATCTAAACCTCCCCCGGTGCAACTTGAGGCCATTTCCTCTTGTCCTATTGCTTGTTACTTGGCAGAAGAGACCAACACCCACCTGGCTACAACCTCCTCTCAGGTAGTTGTAGAGGGCGATAAGGTCTCCCCTCAGCTCCTCTTCTCCAGGCTAAACAACCCCAGGTCCCTCAGCCGCTCCTCATAAGACTTGTGCTCCAGACCCTTCACCAGCTTCGTTGCCCTTCTCTGGACACGCTCCAGCACCTCAATGTCCTTCTTGTACTGGGGGGCCCAAAACTGAACACAGTACTTGAGGTGCAGCCTCACCAGTGCCGAGTACAGGGGCACGATCACTTCCCTGGTCCTGCTGGTCACGCTATTCCTGATACAAGCCAAGATGCCGTTGGCCTTCTTGGCCGCCTGTGCACACTGCTGGCTCATGTTCAGCCGGCTGTCAACCAGCACCCCCAGGTCCTTTTCCACCAGGGAGCTTTCCAGCCACTCTTCCCCAAGCCTGTAGCGTTGCATGGGGTTGTTGTGACCCAAGTGCAGGACCTGGCACTTGGCCTTGTTGAACCTCATACAACTGGCCTCAGCCCATTGGTCCACCCTGTCCAGATCCCTACCTTCGAGCATATCAACACTCCTGCCCAACCTGGTGTCATCTGCAAAACAGTAAAGCTCCTAGGACATACATGGCACCATGAAAAGAGGGTATGTTAAGTGAGGGCGCTTATTTCTAAGTCATTTTGTAGCAAATCCAAATTTTGGCTGCATTTTAGAAAGAATTATTGCACACTCTTGAGCAAAGGCCCAGCTAATATCCTTATTTCTCATCAGCTTATCACTGATACATGTCGGTATTGGGATTGACCTGTTTCTTTTGCCTGAACCACAGAGCTCTGTCACTGCGAATAGCGATGGCATTTGGCCTTGGGAATCAATTTGAAAAACCTCAGGGTTTGGAAGGAGCTGTGCTTTAGCATGCAGTTCACAGAAAAAGTGCCTGCTTGCTGTCCGTGTGTCTGCTCCATCTTGTCTTTTCAGATTTGTCAGGGTAGCATGCACGAGGAGTAGTAGCACTATAGATAACGTAGGTGATGGGCTTACGCAGTGACAGCTCCCAGAAGACGATCCAGAAGCCAGAAGGTGCAGATGCTTATACATGTCGGTTTGGCATGCCCGGTTTCGCATTGGGCTTCCCATTCGCAGGTCTAGAGAGAGAGAAATGGTTTTGATTTACTTTGTGAAAGGAACAAGAAGGTGATTTAACGTACGGCTGTTGATCAGCTCGTTTAGACTTGGTCTGCAGCCAGGGACCTCCAAGAGCAGGCTGCAAAGTGTTCCTAAATCCTTTTCGTGCTGGTGAAGGATCTGCCAACATTTCAACTAGTGACAGCCAGGAGAAGGACTTTCTTTAGATACACTGCTAATCAATTGTTATACTAATTAAAAAAAAAAAAAAATGGGCTTTTTTTTTAATTTGCCTCTGACTTCTGCACACTCCTGTCCTCCCATCAAGCCTTTCTCCACATTCAGAAACGAATGAAGAAAGAAGAGCTCAGGGCTTTTTTGGAGTTGGGGAAGCTGTTATCAATTCATAAGGACTACTTCTTGTTGCAAACCACTTTCCTGCAGAGGAGTTTAAAAGGAGGCTTTCTAGAATACCAGCGTGTTCCCAAAATGATAGAAATTACCGGTCTCCAGCAACTGATAGTTTTATGCTGATTTAATGAGTTGGAGATTTGGCACCTGTTTTCACTGAAGATTAATTTGTGGTGGAAAATGAATCCTTCAGCTGCCAGCAAGAAGCCCAGGCCAGATCCTGAGGCGCTCTTTAATTGGGTGAATTGCACTATTAACTTCCAAAGAGCTTCATTTCAATAAGTGGGAACAGCTCACAGCAGCAGGAATTTCCTCTCTAAATAAAAGCTTAAAGACACCACAATTGCTTAAACCAGGCCCCTGTCATGTTAGTGCTGCCGAAGGAAAGCTGTCCTTGATGAGATGATTTCCTCAGGCACTTGTAACCCAACTGCTCCATCAGTGCAGAACTGAAGAGCTCTGCAGCACGTTTTCCCCTTAGGGACAGAACATCTTTGCACAGGGCTGGCAACGAGAATTGAGATAAGCGAAGAATGCAGGCATTGTCCTGAACAAGGCTGCGAGAAGAGCTCTTCGTTATCGTTTAGCCATTGGGATGCCAGGCGAGGATCAGAAGAGCACTGGGTATAATAAATATCCAGTGTAGACGTGACAAGCTGTTCCCTTTTTCAGACAGGTAAAAGAAAAACCAGGTCTGTAGGGGCGGCCGTATTCTGACATACATAAAGATCGCGCCCGAAGGGCAGAAGGCATTGCCGCTCGGTGCCTCTTCCCTTACAGGTCATTACTATTCAAGCACTGATTTCTGATGCGTTCTGCCTTTTAAAAAAATAAATCATAGGGATCCATTTTCTGTTAATGTAAGAGGAGGGAGGTGTTTCCTCTCTCATCGTTTCCTTCTGAAGGATCATATTAATTTGGACAACTAAAAAATTATTAGCTTTTTAACTATGAAACCCACGCATGTATAACAAGGAATTGGAATTTATCTGATTTAAAAGATGCTCGATTTGCAAAGAACGAGGCTCCAGAGGTGTGACAATGCTGTTCCAAACTTTCTTGCAACCCAGCTTTTCCACGTGCCAGCCCAGCGCCGGCCTGGCCGGAGCAGTAGCGGGGATTTGGGTGCTAGAGCACTCTCTTGCCACAAGCCCTAGGGTGCACTCTCGGCACAAGGCTCGCAAAACTGCAGAAGTGGGTTTCTGCAGAGCAGGCGAGGTGAAGAAACTGTGGCAGGGAGGTTGATTTGCAGAAGCAAAATGCGCCTTACTCGCAGGCAAAAGGATTTCTTCCTCCAAACTGAAAATTGCAATTCTTATTCCGATAGAGTTTTCCTGGTGACTCAGGATGATGCACCCATCGTGCTGAGTTTGGAGGCAGGAGGGAAAGCATAAAAAAAGGATTCCTGTGTGCCCTAGAAAATAGGTTAACTCTAAAACTGTACATATCTGCATTGCTGTTTCTCAGGAAAGTCGTCTAGGGCTGCGGCAGCCTCTCTGCTGCTGTTGCTTAGTGCCTGTTGGGGAAAGAGGGGCGTAAAGCCGTGGTGGTGTTGGTCCAAAATTGTACAGAGGGGGATTTGGGATGCAATAATTTGCATCAAATCCATGGGCACAGCCTGAAGGTCCAGTGGTGAAATCAAATGGACAGTTTGGGGAGGGGAAGGGATGAAATATGGTCACCCCCGGGCTCGAGCTGGAGGGGTGCATCACACAGATGTGATGTTAGCCATGAGCACCAGGTGATGGGCGAAGTTTTTAGGCTGCCACAGACACCTCCTGTCTTTCTGTTTATTACCTACTGCAGTGTCAGTGCTCAGTGATTTGAATGACTTAATATTAAAAAAACAAATGCAGGAGAAGAGAATCTTATCTCTCTTTTTTGCCCTTAATTCATTACACAGTCCCCTTCCATCCACCATATATCAGAGGAAGGATTTTTAGGTCGCTTTTTGGCACCTGCCTGCTTTATCGCTTGAGGGTGAGGTGCTGCTGAGTTTAAGAGAAAAATGTCAACACCTGTCACTTACTGACCTTTTACATCTGCATCTTCGCCTTCTGGTTTCTAAAATAAAAAAAAAGAAAACGTTTTAGCTCAAAGATACCGAGTCACGGCTCAGTAAATAATCGCTGCAGCAAGGGAGGGCTGGCATTCCCTAGCAGCTTGCTATCTTTAAGATGAACAACGGATAAACCAAGCTTAATTTTGAGGCAAGCCGTGCAAGTGAGTGATGCTGCAGTTCGCGTTTCCCTGCCAGGCCACTTAAGTATTTTCATTAATTAAATTTTCCTGTGAGTAGCAGCAGCCTGGGAACACTGATGGTGAATTTTTTTTTTTTTTTTTGCTGTCTCCAGCAACTTTGGCACGTTGCTGAAAATCCACTGGCAGCAATTAATTTCTACAACAGATGAGTGGCAACGATGCCACGCAGCACGCAGCCAAGCTGAACGATCCTCTTCCCCATTTTAGCACCTATGTCGTTATGTATTCGGTGAAATACAATGTCGGGCCGCTCGTTTTAGCACAAGGTAAAAACCTGTCCTTGAGGGTTCCGGCTGCCTGCTGCAGAAATTAATTGCCGCTAATGGCTTTTCGCTGATCATTCACATTAAAAAGCAGAAATAAATCACTGAGTGGCGTTTGTAGGTTAGTAGATGTTGCAGGTCACCAGGGAATCCTAGTGCATGTGGGGGGCTCCTGGTGACTTCAGGGGGAATTTGGGCCAGCTCTGGGTGCTCTGCTGCATTATCAGCTATTTCCCTCGAGAAGAATGATTTTTGGCTGTGGCTTATCAGTGTTTTTTCATTTATTTCTTCTTATCGCTGCAGACTGTAGTGATTAGTATTTTTCAGGGCTGAAGGATGCTGAAAAATTGTATTTTTTTTTTTTAACTGGGTCAGCTGGCAAATTCATCTCGCATCAGCTCCAGGCTGTGGGGTCAGTGAGGACCTAGCTAGCTTAATTTAGCAGCAAAACACTTTGGTGTTCCAGGAAAACAAGCTGAGCCGGTTTAATGAAATCGGTGCAACTTCTGGGGATACCGGGAAAATCCCCGAAGGAAAGTTAAACTGATTTCAGGGAGCGTTAAATTGATTTAAATACATTTGCACGCGCTGCTTGCTCAGGGTAATTTAAAGATATTTCAAACGTGAAATTTCACCAAAGGACTTTTGCCTACCCAGAGATTTTGCATTACTGCTTTAACCGGAGCAGTCTCTGAGCCCGTGTAATTAAGTTGCTTGTTTGGTTACAGCTCAAGCTGCTCATGGGAGCCTTGGCATTTGAATTTGCAAGCCCCGTGCTGGAGCACATTTATCCTATTTTGTCAAAGTGTTTCAGGTTCTGGTACTTTTATCCCCTGATACGCCAATTTAATGACAAATTAGAGGCAAAACATTTTGATAAAGTAAGTTTTCTTTATTTATAATCTATTTTTCTTCCTTGTAGTGTAGAAATTGATAATTGTTTCTCAGGCTAAGCCTACTGAGGAGGAAAATATGGACACTGATTTTTTTTTTTTTTTCTTTTTTTAGCAGTGGTCCTTCTCTTGGGTTGACTGTGTCCTAGTTATCTGGTGCCTACATAAAGGGGATAGCTAGCAGATCCACTCCCCTAAAGGACAGGGCTGTGGTTTTGGGCTAGAGGAGTATCTACAGGGGGTTACTGGTGAGCCTTACGTTGACACAGTATGATGGTGACCACCAGCGCGAAGAGGAGCAGGAGGCAGGCGCCTGCCAAGGGAACCCAGATGAAGATGTTGCAGAAGAAATTCTGCTCTTCCTTATTGCTGGTCTCTGCAGGAATAGAGAAGAGGAAAGGTCTGCCAGCTGCTCACGGCTGGTGTTACAGCCAGCTCTGGTGGAGCCAAGGGACCCGCCTGGCACTGGTGGTGAGGCAGAGGGCTTCCCCTGGCCCCCAAAGGCAGAGGTGGGCACCAGGGTTGTCCACAAGTGCAGCATGGGTGTCATCCCCAGCGGTGAGAGTTCGTTAGTGCTGCTGCTCTCCGTGTTTCCCTGGGGACTTGAGGGAGGACACGTAGCCAAAGGTTTTCTCATGTCCCCTGCCCAGGCTAAAACCAGCACCAGCCCCCAAAGCTCTGCCCTCCCTCCACCTCTTCCCAGTGTGCCCAGCCAGGAGACACGCTCATGCTTTTTAAGTCATCCTTAGCCTTTCCTAAGTGGGATGAAATGTTGGGGTTTAACCCTCCCAGCTGCACGTACCCAGGCATCCAACTCTGATAAAGCTCTAACGATTTTCCCTCTCCCCCCATCCCAAAATGCCTGCAGGATCCCCCTCGGTATCAGTGGACCAGAGCCCAGCTCTCCCCCTCTCCCTCCCTGCAGCTGGGCTACCTGGATCCTGGGTCTTCAGGTAGGGGTTCTTTTCGGTGACGCCATGCTGGGTGGGTGCTGGTGTGGTGGATGCTGCTGTGGTCGTGACTAGAAGTGAAAATGGATGAACGCAGCATATAGGGAAATAAATAAAAAAATTAGCGCTCTCCTGCCCTTCTGCTCTCCCACCCCTGCCATGGCACGGCCTGTGGCCAATGTAGGGCTCAGGTCCGGCGGGACTTCATGGAGCCCATTTTGGATAGTGAGTCCCGCAGGGAGGGTCTCACAAGGCCCAAATAAGGAGCTTCAGGCTCCTTATTTCTTGCTTTCTGCCACCACCCTCAGAAAGCCTGAGTACCTTGAGGTTGGTAGGACTTTTGGGACCTATGTGAGGTGAGGAAGGAGGGGGTGGTGGTGGACTTTGCTTTAGTCTCATCCCTTCAGAATGGGATGGAGAAATGGGGATGGGGAGGTGATGCTGGGTCTGCCCATTCATCTTTGCCTTTGGGCAGGGGTGATACCACCAGAAGAAATGGCAGGCAGGGAGCCTCTGTACGTTGGTCACAAGATGCCTTGGGCAAGCAAGCAGGGAAATGGGGTTTGTGGGAAAGGCGACTTATTAAAAAAGGCATGGGCAGAGAGTGCTGGACATTTTGGCAGAGCTAAGCAAGGTTGGGTGGAGGTGTTACTGACCTGGGAAGAAGGCAGGCTGGCCAGAGCTGAAGTACAGCATTTGGTTGCTGTTCATGAGGCAGAAATAGTTCCCCTCGTCCTGCGGTGTGAAAGACTTCACTACCAGCTGGTAGAGACTGCCGTATTTTGTCGCCTCAAAGCGTGTGGATGTCCTCTCGTTCCCCGCGAAGGTGGTCCGGGGCAGGGAGGAAATGAAGACGATGAAGTGAAGGGTCCCATGCTTGTCCAGGCGGACCCAAAATACGCCGCTGTCCTCCTTGGCCCCCAGACAATCCAGCTCCAGCCGCTGTCTCACCTGGGGGTGCTTGATGTTGCTGTCATGAAACTTGGCTGTCATCCTGTAGCTCTGGCCCCGGATCCCGGGGCAGCCTGCGGGAGAGAAGCCCACATGGGAACTGCTTGGGAAGAGCCATGTCCCCTCCGGGCAAACCTTGTTCCCTGCCTGTGTCCATGGGGTGTGAGGTCAAACGCAAAGGATGACCATGCTGTCTGGATGACTTGAAGGTTTTATTGGAGTCCTTGCTGGGACCGTGCGTGGAGGGTGCTCAGCAATCAGCCACACGGGCTTTAAAAAAGTGTGCTGCCCTTCAGAAAATCCTTTCAGCTGCCTTCTCGGGGATGGTACCCCTTCCCAGCTTACCTGAAGTGACTCCCTAAAAACAGTGACTGCTAAATCCCCCTTTTTTCCCCTTCCCTCTCCCCTCCAGACCCACTTCTCCGACCGGGCTCCCTTCCCGGTGCACATGATGCTGCAGCCACTCCTCTGGCTGCCCTATGCTGGCTGAGGTGATGCCACCTTTACCTCCATAATTACTGAGCAAGCCTCAAAGTCAGCCTTTTTGGTTTGCTTTTTATTCCCCTGTAACTATTTAGGCCAGTTTCTTGGATTTAGTGGAAGGGGTTTACTCGCCCCTCCCGGTGAAGGTGATGCACAACCCTGTGTCCATACTCACAGAGCCCCAGAGCGAGCAGAAGGAGCAGTGCAGGAGACCCGGCCATCTTCTCCTAGGGGTGGCCGTCCTTCGGGATGGTGCAGCGGAGCAGAGATGATCTTTCTTGCTTGACTTCGGAGGCTGCGTCGCTCTTTGGAGAGGATGTGATGTCATCAGGACCCTCTTGGGTAAAGAGATGGTGTTCAGCATCTGCGGCAAAATGAAGGGGAAAAAAAAGATTTCTGAAGAAATTCAGTTCTAATCCAGAATTTGGGCTCATTTATCGTTATCGGTTCTTAACGGTGCCTCAAGGATTTTGCCTCAATGACTTCCCTAGAGATTCAGACTGATGATGCTCGTGCCTGAGGTAGGATCAGCCACCGCAGCCTGCTGTCTCCCAGCCGTCTGGGGGTTCACAGCAGCTCCGGCTCCGCAGAAGTCACGGACAAGCCCCGTGCTTTGGCTGCAGGCCCCAGGTTGCGTTTCTTGCGTGCACTCAAGGGGTCTCGTGCGGATGGCAGAGCACGCCGTATTTTATTACCCAGCAAGCAAGACACGGGTGTTTCATGGCACATATCCATGTGTATTTTTTATCTCTAAGCACATGCACTGCTGACACGCAGCTGAGTTCTTCAGGTGCCCCGTTGTTCTCTTTGCAATTCTTCTTTGCAATCGCTCTGCAAAAGCCGCTCTGTGCAAGGCAGGTGGTCTGTGATCTGAAACCCACCGAGAAAGCCTCATGGCCTGGGGATATGCTTTTTTTTTTTTTTTAACATCTTGTGGTTTTCTTCTCTAACCGCAGGGTTTCCACCCTGCCAAAAAAGCCCTTGCATGCTTCAAAGGAGAGGGCCCGTGCTGCTGCCTCCAGGTGACCACTTGCACATGGGTATGGGTGATGTTTCCTGGAGCTTTGCACATAAAATAACAACAGTTTCACCAGACTGTGAGGTGGTGCGCTGGTGTATTTTTTATTTGTTCGGTTGGCACTTCCTGGCTTTCCTGCTCATTATTTTTCTGTGCGAGGTGTTTTTCTATTACTCCTTTGCAAAGAAAGCCCCTGAGCATGGCAGAAACCAGGTGCTGCTGACTTTGATGCCATTGCCATTGTGGCTGCTACATACAGATGAGTTATGGAAAATGGTTTAGGACTGGGTTTATTTCACTGGGTGTCAAAGCTTGTTGGTGAGTGAGGAAAGCTGCTGTTAGGCCTGCTGAGATGTGTGAAATTCATACTTTCATAAGGCTGTGATACTTCCGATGTCTACCTGAAACAGAGCAGATTTTGGTAAAATAAAGAGAAAATAGGTTTTGTTAATTAAACAACATTACAAGTGTCTGGATCTCAAAATCCCATCAAGCAAATGTGAACATTAGGCTTGAGGTTCTTCCAAGGTTCTCCAGCCGTCTCCAGATGAGACATCAAGTGGTGCTACTTGCATAGGCTCCTTCTGGTTTCAGTGGGCAGTTTACTCTCCTTATCCCAAGTAGAATTCATCCTCCCTTTTTAATGGGATAAGCTGCTCTTGGGAAGCATGTGTCTTCACGGGCTGACAGAGGAACGTAGGCAAGGAACTGAAACCATGGGCCTGCCTTGTAGATGACTAAAGTTGAGTCCCATGTTTTCTGAGATGCTGAAGAGAGCTGATTCCTGCCATCCATTGGGATTGTTGTGTGAATGCCCCCCCCTTCCATCACTATCACAACTCCATATCACAAAATGAAATTTCAAAAGCATTTTAAAAAACACAACCCCCAGAGACCAAAGCAGGAAAATTCCCGATTCCCATCATTCAGCATGGTTTGAATGGAAGTGAACGTGCTGGCAAACGAGGATGGGGGGACCAAATGTTTGTCAGGACTAGGTTCTCACTGCTGTAGAGCGTGGATGCTTACCTACAGCATGTAGCGCATGTCCTCAGAGATGTGGCGATGGATGTGCTGGGAGAACCTATACAATTAAAGGATCATCTATGAAGGGCTATTGACTTTCTTAGTAGGAACATCTTACTTCTCTCTTGTCTCTGAATAATGGTAAATTTTATTATGAATCAGTGCTGGGTACCAAACTGGAGCCCAAAGGTTCCTCTCCTGGATGTAGAGGTGTCCTTGATCTTGGTCCTCGTGGTTCACGGATTGAGCTGATTTTCATACGAGGCCACCGTTTCCTGTGTCATGTTCAGACCCCAGGCTCTGTGTCACGGCTCAGAGGTCTCCTTTTCCTCTTTGTACTTTTATTTGGTGAAGCGCTTTGTGACTTACCACTACACGAAAGATGCCACCAGCCCCTGTCTCTTCTGATGCTTGTCCCTTGCGCTGGACAAGGGCGAAGCTGGGGAGTCACAGGAGATGAATTCAGGGGGAGCTGTTCCTTTCTGCTGCCTGCAATAAACTAATGAATATATCCTTTTAAGACAAGACAGAAGCTTATTGTCAGTGGAGTGATATAGCTGTAAGTGGGCTGTCCTGCATCTCTTCAGCGTGGACACCAGTCGTTGGCCAGAGAGGGCACCAGGGAAGTGTAGCTCCAACGGAGGCCTCTGTGTGTGATCAGACGAAACCAGCCCTTTCCTGTGCCCCCAGCTCTTGTCTCCTAAATAATTAATCAGCTGGAGCAGGGATCATCTTTTTCTGGCTTCTGTGTTTAGGTATTGCTTAGCACAAAGCTGTTTCTATTTCACATAGTAAACCAACTGAAACAGTGGCAATGGCAACTATTTGATTATGAAAAGCTCCAGGCATAAACAGTACCTCCAGGAAAAGCTCTAATTTAAAATCAACACTCATATAAATAATTTAGATGTTTAATAATGTCTAATAATAACTGGTGACCTACTCCAAAACTGGAAGGGGTAGGTGGTTAATAGGATTCATTAAGAAATCCCTTTGACTTTAGCCTACTCTGGTTTGGCAGTTTGACCTCTAGATGATATTTTGCAGTAGACTTGTCAATGTTAGACTGAGGACCTAAGTCAAATCAGTGAAACACTAGCATTAATAGCATGTTTTATTAGTAATTTCTGTCGTAGCACCACAGTGATGAGATGACTAAGGAAGAAAAAATTCAGACAAGCAGTTACTTCTGCAGAACATTGTATAAGAGATGGCAGGAGACCAGACAGATTGGTTAGACAGTAGAAGGTAATTTCTTTTTTCTCCCAAACCTACCAATGAGTTTCATTTTACTTGTAGCTAAGGTTGCAGGGCTCTGATTGCTGGTGAACTCCAACCTAAGTCACTTATGACCGAGGTTTATCTTTATATACTAAGGCAAGCCTAGGTCTGTATTTAATTAATGTCAAGCAATTAAACAGAAGGAGACAGGAGCAAGGAGAGAAGAGACAAAACCACACAGGGAAGAGACAGACTGACAAGGATCCGCATTTTTGGAATGGGGCTCGGCAGGAGGTGAGTTTAGGATTAATTTTCTCTGTGCTTATTTACATCCATTTAACAGAGAAGACGTGGGAAATGAGAGGGAGCTGGGGGCATCAGAGCTGGAGGAGGTGCTGAGTTTCGGATATGATTAATTCCGTAGTCATTTTGTGGAAGGATCAGTGACTTTTGCATAGCGGTAAGAAACTCTTCAGCTTCTTAGTATCAGTAATATCAGACATCGCATGGATGTCTCACAGTGTTGTGTGACTGGCAGCAGGAGCACGTCTCAGGACATGGAGTTATGCTGTGATGGTTGGTAGACACAAAAGTAGCATCCAAATGACGGTGCTCTGTCAGGTCCATTGTTTCTGTTGCCCATGGTATCTCCTCATAGAGCTTCGGAAGGACTTCCCATTGCTTAGCAATGATGCAGGGTTGCTTGATCCCTGCAAGTGATCTCAAAGTGATCTCAGGTAACTCAGGGAGCGACACCGGATTGTGTTTGCTTTGGCAGTGCCAATTCTTCCTGTCGTTCACCTCTGAAGGATCTCTTTTGTAAGGAGGAATGGAAACTTTTAATGAAGGTTTCAAAATTTAGTCGCAAATCACAAACTTCTGTTTCAAACAGAGGGGAAAAAAATGCTGAGACTATAGCGTACAACTTTTCCGGTATGAAATGAAGCTGTGGTTTATGAGCGATTTGCTGCCCCCCCTTTTCTTTGCAAAGCTGCAGCATTGAAGGGTCTTGGAGGATGTCAAGTGCAACTGTCACGCACCAGATACTCACACGCCAACTTTCCACTGTAGCTGCATGTTTCCAATTCAGTGGCCAACACTGCACTCTCTTCTGGGTACTCTTAGTGTAAACATCACGTATCTTAAAACACAGTATGCAAACCACAAACGCTCCTGTGCTCTCATCTCTCCATGCTGTGGACATTTAACCTGATGGCTGGATCAAAAAATTTCCATAATCTCCATGCTTGTCGATACCTCAGCGGAAAGTTTGATCCAAAACCACCAGAATGTGTTGAGGCTTTTCCTTCCACGGGCTTCTTGCACCTTCTCTCTTGGTGCTGCAGAGCTGGTTTGTGCAGACATTTGGTAACTCAGCAATCCGTGATGGCATCTTTTGGGGACTGGTGACAATTTACTCTGCCACTGCCACAGCTGGAGTTGGCAGTAGACAGGTTGGGTTTTTTGCAGCTCTGATCGCCTAAATACCACAGAGATTTAGTCCAGAACTACAGAAAAACTTTGTCTTTTCTAGCACGGAATATGGGCTTCCTTTAGGAAAAGGAAAATCATCTGTATAGCTCCAGTGTATAATTTTTTGTCTGAAGAGCAGTTCCAGTCATCTTTAGTTGGTCAGCTGGGCTTGTTACCTCACTTCCAATTCCGACAATCAAATTTCTGTTGGGTTTGAGGCACTGTTTGGCAGTTGTCCTCCTAATTCAGCCCCCTTCCAGGGTCTCATACCCTGGGAGCTGACTTCTGTCTCCATCAATCCAGAGTCCTGGTCTCCTTCCTTGCTGCACATTGACCTTCTTCTCTTCAGACCGTGGGCAGGAAAGCCTGGTGGAGATACCTCCGGGAGTTTCTGGGCCTGTCTGTGTGGTGCAGGAGGACTTTCCCAGAGCAGGGTATTGCTGTGCATGTTTACTCTTAACATCTTTGAGAGGGAACTTCAATTTCCGCAGCTGGTTACAGCTAGTGGAGTGGAGGAAGTGTTCCCTTTCCTGATTATCCCCCCTCCTGCTGACTGTGCTGGCAGTACGGGAACCCGTGGCTGGCTTGAGATTACTTGCTTCCTCCATTTCATGGTCCTATTAATAGCGTTGGCTGGCTTGTACAACTTGTTATTTCTTCCCGATTTTGCATTTACTTGGAAAAAAACCAACCCTCACTGTAGCATTAGACCTGTAAGATGCAACCCTAAGCCATGATATCTTGCTCAAAAGAGGCAGAGGGGAGGAGAGATGGCTGCATCAAAAAGCAGCAGCTGGTTTAATGCTTGCCCATCATCAACAAAACCTAAATTTGGTGTTAAGAGTTTCACTTTTAACTGGGACTGATCCCCACCATTACTGTGAAGAGAAGGGTGTGGTTACTCTTTCCATACCTGTTCTCCTAGAGGTACCGCTCCCACCCTGTGTGTGAGTGTTGGACTCAGTAGCCATATAACAATTCATGTTTAAAACATATCCCCTAAACTATATTTTTATGTGCATTAACTTACTTACATTTATGTATTGTAAATATAGAACTGCAGAAGGATGTTTCAGAGACTGGGCAATACAGGGGCAGGTGAAATTTGGAGTAGGTGAATGTGAACTGATGCATGCAAGAAAAACCAGTCCTGGCTTTGCTAGAAAATAAGCAGCCAAATATTGCCATTCAGGGGTGAAAGTTTGGGTTAAGATGGGTATTACCGTGGAAATTCAGTGCCCAGCAGGAAAAGCAAATCAAATGTTAGCAGGTAGGAAGGAAATTGGGTATAAAACAGAGAACACAGCTGTGTCATCATACGGTCCAATGGTCCAATCCATGGTCAATGCATGGTCCAATGCATTGTATAAATCCTTGAATGCTGTGTCTTGGTCTCACTCCCTCATCTCAAAGAGGGGACTCAGAAAAGAAGTAGTAGGACCAGAAAAGGTTCAGAGAAGGGCAAAAATGGAGGATCAGATGTCTGAGATTTTTTTTTTTTGTAGGCAGGCTAGGACTCTTTAGCCTGAAAACATGATTTAAGTGGATATACACTAAAGGTCTCCAGAATCGTGAGTGGCTGGGAAGGAGTGGAGAGGGTTTGATTATTCACTGCCTTTTCCAATACAGAAAGTAAGGGGTGGCAGATGAAGCTGATGTTGGTGAGGCTGAAAGCAAATGAAGTTGTCCTTCACCCACGGACGTCCCTGCCAAAGGACACTGAGGACGCAGGGCCTGGACAAATGCTTGGAAGAGAGGTCTATTGTGGGTTACTCAATAGATAGCAACAGGCTCAGGAAATCTTTTTAGTTAAAAATAGTCTGAATATTAAGGGAAAGTGTCATATATGATTGTCTTGTCCTTATTATTCCTTAGCCATCCGCTCGTAGCCAGTGTTGGAGACAGAATAGTCATCTGGACAGACCTTTGCTCTGAACCAAACCAGTCATTTTCATACTCTTAACTATGAGATCTCATTACAACATGTTATTTCCAGGAAGACGTTTGCTATGAAACTCCACATCCATTTCCTCTGAAACACCATTAGTTTTCCAATTATCTCATTCTTTAATGCAGAACACTTAAATCTTCCTTCGCGGTTGGCCCTGCACAAGGACATTTATCCCAAGAACGGACCCTGCGGTTCTCCGTAGCTCTCCCAACACCTCTGTCCTCTGCACCACAGACAGTGAGAGAAAAGGGCAGGGTCCAACACTTCCATGTGGTTACCATCGCATAGAGAAAGAAACTGTTTCTGGGTGTGTATACATTCAGGGTATGGGAGATACATACACACGATCTGCCTATGGCTTTCCAACCTGTGTCTCCAGTTGTGTGAGCTGGAAGATGATGGGTTGGAGATGGTTTGAGCTTCACGTGGCTCCAGCCCTTCAGGGCAGCAGCACCCAGCCCTGCAGGCCCTGTGTCTGTGTCCCTGTCTGCTCGTGGTGGGACAGGACTCTTTCCGCAGCCCTTGGGGCTCTCCCTTCCTCGCTTCGCAGCCATGAGCGGCACAGGGAAGGGAGAAAGGGCTATATCACCAGCTCCTCCATGGCGTGCCCACCCATAAATGACACCACCGAGGATGCTATGGCCATCTTTGGTGCATCACACCCCTTCACCCCTCCAGCAGGGAGCACTGGAGCAATTCTGTAGTTACCTGGGACCTCAAGCAAGACACCTTTGGTGTTGGGAGAGGGCAGAGAAGGCAGGTGAGTTTTTTCCTTTCTCTATTTTACAGTCCAGGGTACCCTGGATGCCTCTTGGAAGAGGGATAATGGCCAGGAAAGATGTTTGACCCTGGCCAACTAGCTCAGTTTGCATCCCAGCTTTGGGGGAGTGAGGAGGAACCCAGGTTTGGGCACCAGGGGAATTTGCACGGTGGCAGCTGCCTTCCCCCGGCATCTCCTCGGGGATGGCAGCTTGGGCTCTGCGCAGTAGGATGGGACCCACGTTTCTAAATTATATCACAATTATCCTGGCTATGGTAGCTATGGGTGACTCAGATTAAAATGAAACGACCTGAGGAAAGGCATATATTTTAGTAATGGCTGTTCCACTGCTGCTCTGACTCATTTCCTCCTGCATCGAGATGACTTGAGACATATATTTTAATAACAGCAGTGTCATTTGCAGCTTGTTGCTCAGGGCAGGAATATACAATCCCAGCCCCCAGGAATATTTTGTCTCAATTTATTTGAAGAGACTGATAGGAAATATCCCAGCTTGAATTTTGCATCCGGTGCTGATGTTAAGGCATAATGTTTCGAAGCCCTGTAGCTGGGTGTCAGCACAGCCCTGCACCTCTCCCTGAGACATCAGCCAGCGAGCTGACCTCGTGCTTATGCTGGACAACGATTGCACCTTGAGCTTTGCTGAGGAACGGCAGTGGTTCTGCCTGTGACCCTGCCTGCGAGGTGGCTGCAGGGCCCCCAGCAGCCCAGCACCTCCTCCCGTGGTGGTACCTGAAGATATGGTGGGACTCAGCTGTGGTTTCTGCCGTGGGCCACAGTGTGACGTGGAAGAGCAGCGCTCACCCAGCTCCTCTGAGGATGCCCTGCCCGTCCCCGGAGGCAGCTGACCGACACCTAGGTTTTGTGCTGCATTTCATCCTGCCTGCACGGCCCGCAGCCCTGGCTCTCCGTGCTGGGAGGGAGCAGCAGGAAACGTGGTGGGCGAGATGACACAGTCTGGGGACACAGATGTCTCCTAAGCCACAGCCCTCCTCCCTGCCCAGCCTCATGGCGGGGGCGGTTTTCCTGGGGAGGGAGGTTGGTTGCACCCCGTATTTTGGTGCCCAACCTCCTGTCTGGATGTTTGAACCACGAGCAGAGAAGAGGAGCAGAAAAACCACGAGGTGCCTTGTACCTGGGGCTGGGTAAGGCTTGCTCCATCGTGCTTGCAGGGTGGAGGAAGGGGTGGGGTGGGGTGGGACGTGGGGTTGACCGCAGCAGGCAGGGTGCTGGTGGTTGGCACCGGCTTGCGGGCTCATCGCTTTGCTTTGGAGGCATCCATCGCTCCCCATGCTTTACCCGGGGAAATCAGGCATTTTTTGGTGTTCCCTGGCAAAGCTCCAGCCTTTGACAAACTCCACATTGCAAAACTTCTGCAGACACCCACGATTTCTGCAGTATCGGGTTTTCTGCTGCGTGATGCAGAGGCTCAGTCCAGTTTGGGCAAGATGAAATTTAGCCCCTACTCATTGCCTGACCCAAAAAAACCCAAGGAGATGAGTTTGTGGGCGCCTGTGTCAGCCTGGCTGCCTGTGGGCTCCCGACCCCTCCAAGGAGCTTTTTGGAGAGGATGGAGAGGGCTTTGCCGTTTGAGCAGGTTTCCTTTTCATATTACTGCCAGCTGCTTTCTGTGAGGGACTCGTCTTAGGGTTTTTTTGGTTTTTATGTTAAATGAACTAAACAAGTTGGTTGTGTGAGATCCCCGTTGCAACAGCACATAGATGTGTTGTACCTGGCAGAGAAAAAAATTCTGCGCCGATGCCACCATTGGGATTTTTTTTGAGTGTTTCACATCTGGTTTTAATTTATTAATGGGATCAGGAAGTGCAAATAGTAATAATGGTATTCCCCTGCTTAAAAGCGTGATGCAGTCCCCCTTCATACCCTTGGATAGCTTAAAGGCTAAATGAGAAGTTGAACTTTAGCGGAAAAAATGAATGGCTAGGGGAGGAATATTAAACCTCCCGTACTGTTGCAAATATTTAAAGCATGGGGAGAGTTTTGTTTCATGTGAAACAACCACTGGTGTGTAAACTCAGAGTCATCTTTCCCGTAGCAAGGTGGTAGAGAAGCAAAACACATAGCTTGTCCAGATTTATTTTTAACATGGTCTGATATGTGCTCCAGCTAAAGGAATGCTGGAATAGCGAATATTTGCATATAATTTCACAGAAGCTGCAGATCTCACCCTGAGTGCACGCAACAGAGATATATTGGTATACACAAACATTTGTTATTTCAGAAAATAATATTTAATTTAATAAGCAGAAGTAATATTAAATAAAAATTATAATAATATTAAAGAAACCATTTCTGGCTTATATAAACCAGAAATGTAATATATTACATTTGTAATGTATAATGTAATATATTACTATTTCTGGTTTATTGAATGAAATGTGATGAAGTCCAGGGAAATAGGGGCAAGAAGTATTCATGCTGCCTGAAGGTAGTTTTTTGTTCCTCAGTGTTTTTTTTTTTTTCCTATAGGTATCTGTCAATCTATATAACTGTCAACATACATAATAACACTATATAGCTATATATAAAAAATATATTATATATAATATATAACACATAATATATAAAATAATAGCTACAATATGGTTATATATAAGATATTTAAATGTAATATGTAGTGTATTATTTATAACTATATTGAATATATTATATATAATATTTTAACTGTAATAGATAATATGGAAGTTATAACTATATATAATAATATATAGTTAGAAAATTTTCAATATAAATAACTATCAATACATATGATACAATATTTCTATAATTAAGGTTCCTGTGAATCGTTTGGCACATGAATGGCAGAGCAGGCAGTAGGTGAGCCGGTGTGAGCTGTGGGTGGAGGGGGGCTCTTGTGTGTTGGATGCTTCTGGAAGACGGGGAAGAGACCGGCCCCTGCCCTGCTCGGGTGTGCGTGTACAGGGCCATGTCTGTGCTCTAACAGGATTCAGGAGGAGCTGGGGGTTTTTTTGCAGCTTCTGGGACGTATCTGGTTTTATACGGTGGCAGAAAAAGACGTTTAGAAAATCCCATTTAACAAGTCTGGTCTGGATGCCTAGAAGTCCTGCTGTGAATCCGTGTTTTCCTGCCAGGAGGAGATATTTAATAAGCAGCTACCGTGCACGGAGCCGTTCTGGCCAAGGATAAATCGGAAGGAATTTAAACAGCACCCATGGATATATGTCTCTTCTTTCCCTTTGCACAGAATTCAGGTTTAATCATTTAATAGAGCCGTTACTCACCCTTTCTGTTAGCGTGCCCAGCTCGGCTGTGTTTATGACTCTGCAAAGTTCTTTTATTATACATTTAGGAGCTTGAAAATCAGATATAACTTCCAACCTCGTGTCACTAGCTTGTTTTCAGTTGAATGTTTTCAACTGCACCCGATTAATATTTACTTGTTTGTATTACAAAAACACTGGCCCTCCACATAAAAATGACGGGGCAGGTTAAAAGAATAAAGAAAAATTGGGCACTGCCAGTATTAGATCAGCAACTGAGATATTCCGGCAAGACTGACAATTTTTTTTTAAACTATTTACAGAAGTTTTACAAAATGTGAAGACTATTTACTCCAATGCCTGAAATACCTGCATTTATTTCTGCTCTGCTCTCTGTCCCTTGAACATTTTAATGCTTTCAAGATATGCATGCACTGTTTATTGAAAGAATATCTGTAGTCTTTTTTTATAATATAGAATATATATAGTCTATATTCTATATATTCTATAGAAAATATCTAGAATATAAATATAGAATATAAAATAATATAAAATAATAATATAATAATAATAATGGATTATTGCAACACATAATTTTTGTCCTCTTTTACAGTTCCTTGCCTGATGATTCGCGGGGGTGGGCACAGCACAGGTAACACGTGGTACTTAACCCACAGATCTGCAAAACCCTCCTTGTCCTATTCAAAGACCTTTTGTCTTTGTTCAATTTTTTTGCAGCGTCTCCTTTTGTCATTTAAGGTGACATCATTTATTAACCGCTCACGTGAGGGTTTGGGGTTATATATAAAATCCATTTATTTTCCCTTCCAGGTACGGATGTTCCTTGCTGCGGGGAGGAGGGTGGCAGCAGGAGATGAGAGAAGGCTGCTCCATCCTCGGAAGGAAACGAGGAATAAATTAGGGATGCTCATTTGCCAGGACATCGTGGCAGGGGTGACACTGCAATGGGTGATACTGTTACCCGTATCTCTTATCCGTATCTGTTATCCGTATCTGTTACTCTCCTCCACGGATCCGGGCACTGTGACATTAGCAGAGATGCACAGAAATATTTTCCCATTAGTTTTCATGATGGAAGCATCCCTTTTCCCCCAACATGCCACAACAAACACCCTGACCCGTGGCTGGTCTGGGCACCGTGCTCTCAACACGGTGATGAAGTAGGAAAGAAAACCAAAGAAGTTGCAGGTATCAGGGGACTGGGCTAATTTTCTCTGACATAAAAGCATCTTTTTATTAGTGCTTCTGTATCTCTCGCATATATGCTCTGGGAAAACAGTCTGTGAAACGGGAGGTGATTTTTTTCCACCATCTCTTGCATTTGTGAAATCTGCTGCTAAAATCTCTCTGAGGTTTGCTGTCTTAAAACGCCCTATTGATGATGATAGGAATTACTACAATTTTTCCATCGTTTCCGTCGCTAAACTCCCCAAACTTGTGTTTTAACAGGACACGTAGCATCCTTGACTGTTGCTGTACTCTCCTGTTTCCATTGCACACAGATGATGTTGAAGTTGGAGAGGTTTTTTGTTTTTTTTTTTTTTTTTCATTTTACAAAGGAACAACGAAATCAAATTGGGGAATTCAGGAGTTGAGCAAATTCTTTGCTGCCTGTTACAGTTATTCACCAGCGGGCAGAGAGCCGAGGGGTAAATCCCCATCCTTTGAATGGGTTTTATTGGAGTTGGGATAATCTGGTGGCTGAAGTCTATCAAGACAAGATAGTGCCGTCCTGGGTGGTTTCAGCAAGGGTTGGACACTGCGGGGATGGCGTGAGCATGGGATGGAGGGAGGAGGAGTAGACTGGGCAGGGTTACCCCGAGACCGCTCACATTCCTGTGGGAGAGGAGGATTGGGCTATCACAGCCTGCCTTTCGCTGCCCAGACCTGGCCCCGGCTTCTTTGCCATGGGCGGCCATCTCCTGTGCTGGCCAAGAGGTGGGAGAGGTGAAGCAAGGATGGACATTAAGGTCAGGATGCCTCAAGTGTGGAAAACAGAGCTGGGATTTCAAAAGCAGCTGCAGGCAGGGGGAAAACCCCTGTTTTTGAAAGAATAAACCTTTGCCCACAGGAAGTTTCAATGGTTTTTTTTTATAGCTGTCCTGTAAAAAATACATCTCATAAAAATCGTCTGTTCCTGGGGTGAAGCTCTGTGCACCAAGTGCTTGCAGGGTAGAAAAACCATGGGTTTGGTTCATTTGAGCTTTCACAGAGGATGAAATATGCTGCTGGTATGATGTGTTGGAAGCTGAGATGCTCAAGGACCCCTCCCTGCAGCATCCCTGGTGGGATGGGTCTGGGGTCAGTGTCCCTTGCGGCCATCAGCTGGGTGGCCTGAGAGCCTGGGTGAGCATCGCAGCCTGGGAAAGCTGGCTCAGCGTGGTCCACTGATGGCTTTATTACTGCATCACCTCTGTGCCTGGCAAGATCATGGAACAGATCCTCCTAGAAGCAATGCTAAAGCACATGGAGGACAGGGAGGTGATTCGAGACAGCCAGCATGGCTTCACCAAGGGCAAGTCCTGCCTGACTAACCTGGTGGCTTTCTATGATGGAGTAACTGCATCAGTGGACAAGGGAAAAGCAATGGATGTCATCTATCTGGACTTCCAAAAAGCCTTCGACACGGTCCCCCACAACATCCTTCTCTCTCAATTGGAGAGATATGGATTTGGTGGGTGGACTGTTCGGTGGATAAGGAACTGGTTGGATGGTCGCAACCAGAGGGTAGTGGTCAACGGCTCGATGTCCAAATGGAGATCAGTGACAAGTGGTGTTCCTCAGGGGTCCGTACTGGGACCAGTGCCGTATAATATTTTCATCAATGACGTAGACAGCGAGATCGAGTGCACCCTCAGCAAGTTTGCAGATGACACCAAGCTGAGTGGTGCAGTTGATATGCCTGATGGGACGGGATGTCATCCATAGGGACCTGGACAGGCTGGAGAGGTGGGCCTGTGCGAAACTCATGAGGTTCAACAAGGCCACGTGCAAGGTCCTGCACCTGGGTCGGGGCAACAGTCCCTTCCGACCCAAAGCATTCTATGATTCTATGATCATTTAGGAGAAACGTGCATTGCAAGGAGCACCCATGACTGGGTTTGAGATCAAACCCTCCACAAAAATCTATATTGAAGTGGAGAGTGGCAGCTCCCTGCGGCTGGGAGGGGAGGAGGGTAAGGCCAGAGGGATGCTGCTGTGCCTCTGTGCCGCTTTACACCTGCACAAGCTCTTCCCACGCCTGTGCTTGCCCTGGCCCTGGGGACTCCGCAGCCACATCAGCCCTTGGCTTGTGGGCAGCTGTAAGGACACACGCAATGTGCGGGACAGGAGATCCCTGCGGCTTCCCCAGCAGAAAAAATAGCTGCTGGCCTTCCCACCCACGCTGGGGACAGGAGAAGTCTGAACAACCTTCCCCTTGCACTCACTGCAGGTGATACAGCCTTGCTCTGGTGCCTGTGGTTGAGCAGAGATGCAGGCTGGGGCTGCATCCGAGGGTGAGCGCCCACTGCCTGCGCTCAGCAAGAGGCTGAATTCCCAGCCCCGTGTCAGCCTTGCAGCCCCGGGCAGCGGCTGAGCCTTGTATCATCCCTGGGGAGACCCACCTGCTGCTGGATGCGCTCGGGGCTGAGCACCCATGGGCATCACGCAGGGCTCAGCACGCACGGGCATCGCTCGGGGCTCAGCACACATGGATGTCACTCAGGACTCAGCACACACAGGCATCGTTCAGGGCTCAGCACACATGGGCATTGCTTAGGGCTCAACACGGTCGGGGCTCAGCACACACGGGCATTTCTTAGGGCTCAGCACGATCGGAGCTCAGCACACACGGGCATTGCTCAGGGCTCAGCATGCTCAGGGCTCAGCACATTCGGGCATCACTCAGGGCAACGCTCCCGGCTGTGCCGTGCTGCTGGGCTCGGGGCCAGCCCCCGGCCACCTCTGTTTGCTCTCAGAGGCGGTGTTGGCCTTCAAGGCTGCGCCAGGTGTTTGGCCTTGGGTACATCGCTTTGTCTGGCTTTCCTCTCCCACTCTTGGCTGTTTGCAGTTTCCCATGGGAGAAGACACCCTCCCAGGCCTGTTCGCCCTGGAGCTTTTGCTCTGCTTTAACTCTTGCTTGGGCAGAGGCCATGGTTCCTTGCTCGCCACACAACCGTGTCCCTCACCGAGCAGGGACGCAGAACAAAATGGCCGAGCAATATATTCACTGCTGCTAACGAACGTGCCTGTACAGGGCCTTTACAAGCTGTGCAGTGACCTGCCCCTGCGTCTGCCGGTTGCTCTCAAAGCGTTCGTTACCAAAGTCTTATCAACCAGCGTTAGCAGGAGCAAACCAAAAGCACCTTCGTGCTGTCCTACAGATGAACACAGAGGAGAGCCAAGCAGCTCACAGTGTCTTTCCAGCCCATCTGAATCCCTTTGGGACACCAGCCCCGGTGCCCCCAGTGCAGAGCCAGCAGTGGCGTTTGCCCTGCTCAGCGCCCTTTGAGAAATGCTCAGCACGCTGCAGAATCCAGCCCAGCTGTTGTGTCAAGGGAAAATGTTAAAGTTGTGATCCGTTGCAGGAAAGAAATATCTGTCTTGCAGTGCAAGCCCATGTCTGTCCCCTGTAACGTCCTTCCTGGGTCATGTCCAGGCTCAGCACTCTGCAGGGGAGGATCCGTAGCTTCTCCCTGCCTGCCCGAGGTGGGGGGAGCTGGTGACATTTACTGCCTGTGGATGCGAAGCCACAGCCTCCGCCGCAGACCTGGGGAGAGATGGTGTCCGTCAGCTCAGGGACCCCCTCCCAGCTCCCCATCCTGCTCCCGGGCTGTGCCAGGGCCTGACAACCCTCATCGTCCCCTGGGGCTGGTGGGATGCTTACGGTGGAGGCGGTAGGCGGTGGGGATCAGGCTCAGCAGGAGGACCAGGATGCTGGCGGCCAAGGGGACCCAGATCAGGGGGCTGCAGGCACCTGGAAAGCAGGCGGGGACATGGTGTGGAGCTGCCCTGCCAGCTCAGCACCCGGCATCATCCTGCCCCAGCAGCTCTGGGGGATGAAGGGTGGGGTGGGGAGGGGAGAAAAACAAGGCAGATCATCAAGAGGGGTGGAGGATATGACCATCACCCTGGGGTATGCCTTGGAGGATGCATTACACCCCAAGGTGTTGCAGGGAACTTAGCTGTGAGTCACGATAATCTTTTTTGTGGTGTTCTCTCTGCCATGGGAATTCACCATGCCTGCAGGATTGATGCTGCACCTGCAGAGGCTGCACACCCAAGGGACCAGAGCTTAGGCAGAGCTAAATGGAAGTGCATCCTGGCCCCTAAACCCTTGTATATCCCAGGGAACCACTCCTAAAGGCAGAGGTCAGCTCCATCCAGAGTGGTGGGTCTAGGTGGACCTGGATGCCCACCCCTGCAGGGTCACGTTGTGGCTGCCCCCACACCAGGACAAATTCCAGCTGAACCCTGGGGACCCCCAGGAGCTCAGCAAACCCCTTTTGCAAGGCAGCCTGAGCGGACCTGGTGCTGTACCTTTCTTGCCAGCAGCTTTGCTTTTGGTTATGAACCGCACGGGCTTTTTGGAGCGCGGTTCCAGAGTGCTCTTCAGAGGCAGAGGCAAAACATCAACTGGTGGATAAGGAGGAGAAGAGGATGGTTAATATGGTGTCAAGTGCGGTGGAGGTCCCAAAGAGCAGGCAGGAAGGGCTGTAAATTTTGGCTTTTAAAACTAGCCCCGTCCAAGGACCCCCACAAAGGGCTGGGTCATCCAGAGGGGCTGGGAGCTTGACCTGAACCTCTCGGTGGCCACAGAATTTACCAAGAGGTTGTAAAAGCATTAATAAAACAATGTACCAGGCAAAAAAGGGCAGAAGGTTAAGGCAGGGAAAAGAGGAAACTTCATCGAGCTACATTTACTGCCAGGCACCATCTCATCAGCGCTGCACGAAATCACAGGTAATGGGAGATTTCAGCAGCACTGGGAGGTTTTAAGGGATCCTTGGATCTTTTCCATATTCAGATTGCTCTAATCTTTGCTTAAAATTGGACTTTTTTTTTTTTTGTGATAAAATGAGGGCAGGATTTATTATCGTGTATCTGAATTACAATGGAGCACGCTCATCTCTCTGTGAAGTTGGTTAGGAAAATATCCCAGTAATGTCATTAAATAGCTGTACCTCTGACCGCTCAAACTCCACTTCTTCAAAACTTTGGGTGATTCGAAACTATTTTTTTCTGCTTTTATCCAGCACTGAAATTCCTACGGAAACCACCGTTCTTTTACATGGAAAGGTGAGACATCAGGTGCCTGGGATTTATCTGGACAACTTCTCTTTTACATTAAAATAGACTTAAAGAAAAGGAACTTAAAGACAATTTGTTTTATCATGTGTACTAAAGGAAAAAAAGAAAATATCCAGCAAGGCCTGAGTCCTCCTAGAGCACCTGCTGGTGTTTAGTTTTAAATTGGAGTGTCCTTGATCATGCTGAATTTCAGCCCTGGTTTTCATGCTTTGCTTTGCACATAGATATGTGCCCAGTTGATTAAAAACAGTTCTCTTTCATCTTAAACCAGCTTTTCTTCCAGCCGGCAAGAATCCAAAAGGGATTCCTCAGCCAGCTCAAGGTGCAGGACATATTTGCAAAAAAAACCAGAAAGGTTGGGACACTGCGGATGATTTGAAGCCAGCAGCCGTAGCTGCATCTTGGTTAAATAAGTTATTTGTCTCCCTAAAAGCCTTCAATGAAAGGGCTGAATCCTATGTCAAACACATTCGTTTTTCTACACCACCTCCTGCTCAGTGGTCAAGGGGAAAATGGGCTGAAAAGAGCCGTTGTATGACCCAGGGTCAGTAAAGCATCACTCCCCCAATGCCACCCACAGATAGCTCTGATTTCTGGTTGGAGCTCCCCAGTGATGGTGGGTTGTGAGCTTTGAGGAATAAATCCTAATTCAACCCTTTATGTGAAGGACAGACTTGAAACCTGCAGTCAGAGATGTCCTCTGGCCTTGATGCTGCCCTTGTCACTCGGAGAAAGGGTAAGGAAGGACCGGGGTGCGGGAGGACCTGGGAGCTGAGCAGGGCACATATCCAGCCTCTCATCCAACATACCATGGGGGACAAGAAAAACGCAGGGCATGGCAATATTGGGGGCTGAGTGTCTTCCCGTGGAAATCCTAAGACGCTAGGACCAACGTGGTGCTCAAGGCACGACCACAGCAGAGCAACTGCTTGTGGCAAAAGGGTTATCACATGCAGCTGACCTAAAATATAGCTATTTTCTGTATTTTCTGACTTCTCTGGTCTCACAGGTCTCTTCAGGAAAACCCCAGATCCCCAACCATGCCCCAGATTGGGAAAGCTCTACCAATATGCATCAACTCTTACCCAGGAGACCTCACCACAGCCTGCTGGTGGCACATTTTGGAGCCCCGGGGGTGATGCTTACCCACACTGAGCCATGTCCCCCTGCCCAGGAGGAGCTGGGAGGACTGGGAGATGGAGCAGTAATAGGTGCCATTGTCCGAGGCGTGGAGGTGGCTGATGTGCAGGCTGTAGGAGGTGTGGGAACTCACTCCATGGACACTAAACTTGTCCTGGCTGATGTTTACGCCGTACGTGGCTTTGCCCAACAGGTTCAAAAATACCAAGAACTCAAAATTTTGCCTCTCCTGGCTCCAGCGGTACCAGTACACCCCAGCGTGCTCCTTCTTCAGCTCACAGAGGATTTCTGTTTTATTGTTAGTTTGGGCTAAAATATGCTTTGGAGTCTGGGATAAAAGTAGATTTGTATAGAAACCTAAGAAAAAAGAGACAGGAATACATAGTTATTGGGTTTTTTTCATTACTTTTCTTCCATGCTAAGTACAGATTTTCTTTGTGGGCTTAATACTATCAAGTAGTCACAGACCAGGGGATCACACGAGCGAGAAACAGGAGCATCTTTGTCAGGATGCTCCCATATTCCTTCAGAGGCTTTTTTGGGTTCCCCAACTATTTCTTGGTCAAGCCGAGTTATACAGTAAAGTTTGCCCTGTAAACACTCATCCGGGGAGGAGGCTTACTGGCAGGGAGAGGGATGGAGGGATGATTTTGAGGGTGTCCTCGGGGCTGTATGTGCAGGGAAGGACATCCCCACCTGCTCCTGTGGATGCCCCTCTCCTGCCCTCCTTTTCTCTCTCATTTTTCAGAGAGGCTTCACCTCTCTTTCAACAGATTTTTTTTCTGAGCCTCTTAACTTATTTGCCAGATTTTTGTTCTAACAGATACAACACTGATAAACTTCATTGCAGGTGCAGAAAAAGCTGAAAAAATGTGCAAAACATCTCAAAATAAGACAATTTGATCTTAGTTTTCAGACGACATTATTTTCATATTAATTTCGAGACCTGGGGAAGGAGCGGGAGTAAGGGGTAGCGGTGGGGTTGAAAGCTTTGGTTTGGCATCGAATCACCCTGTTTGGGCTTTGCAGCTTCTGTGGAAATTATCTGAGTCGTGTTTGGCCTGGGCAGATGTGAGCGGTGTCTGTGTGCGAGCGAGGATGTGTCCTTGTGAAAAGGATAGCAGGTGACTTGTGATCCTTTCTGTTCAGCAAACAGCCCTACAAAGCTGCTGATACTCCGAGACCGAGTGAAAAACAGACCTCTGAAGATAAGGATGCTCTT
Organism: Balaeniceps rex; assembly: GCA_013401315.1. NCBI lineage: Eukaryota > Metazoa > Chordata > Aves > Pelecaniformes > Balaenicipitidae > Balaeniceps > Balaeniceps rex. The sequence continues at coordinate 51,619 of VYZW01050744.1, forward strand.
GCTTCCTTCATGTGTTTCCCAGGCATGTTCTACAGCCGTGAAAAAAGCTCAACAAAACACTTTTTTTTGGATTTTTTTACCTTAGAATGTCCCTATTCCTTCAAAATCCCAAAGCTGCTTACAGTAGCTGTTGCAAACAGCCTCATGCAGCCCTGCAACCCCAGTGGTGTGGGAATGGCTTTGCACGACCACAAGGACACCTGTGGCACATGGCCCTGATGTCCCCCATGTCCCCAGTGGTGACAGGCACAGGAGAGGGCTCTGGTGACTGACAGAGGTCCAGAGCCTTCCTCCATCCGCACACTGATGACCCCATCGCTGCCGGCGCACTGCAGAGACGAGCAGGCTTCAGCCCTAATATTGCGATGCTGAAACTCAGGTGTTGCACAGCAGCCACAGCATTTCACCTCATCATCTGGCGCTGAGACAATATAAATGTCTCCTTATTATTAAAATACATAATTTTCAGGTTTTGGAGTGCAATCCTCCCAAACTGTGCTCTGGCAAACACCTGTGTGTGTTTTTTAGGGGATGAAATGTGTGTGGCCATAGGGCATGGTGGCTTCAGGGTCTCTGTGACTGCCCTGAGGTCTGGCTCTGCTGGGCATGGGAAAATTAACACCCCATGAAAACTTTTTCCTCGAGGTGTTGGAGAGATTATTAGATGAATCAGAAGGCATGAGAAGGGACCCTGGAAAATGCTCAGCTTAGCTCTGAGCCAGTGGTCAAGCTCCAGTGGGGTGAGCTGGGACGGAGCCAGAGCAGAAAAGCTCATCCTCTGCCACACCTTCATCCCCCAAAACCTCCCTGTTCCCTTTCCTGGCGTATATTCTCACAGGGGACCACAGGGAATCAGGGTGGGATGGGTTTGTTTCCATGTGCTTGGACAGACCAGCCTCCATCAGCTTGAAAATGGTCCATTTTCCCATTGCACATGCGGAGCAAACTCTAATTTATTGGGGTTTTCTCAGTGGGGACACCACCGTATAGATCTATAGGCTACTACTACCTGTATATAGGCGTCGATAAAGCGCCTCGGGCTGTTTGCTGCCAGATCAGCCATGTTATGCTGCTGATGGATGACTGTCACACGGTGTGAACGAAACACCCTGCAGTCCTGACAGCCTCTAGCGAGGATGCTGGGCAGCTGTGGACCCAGGTTAGGCAGCGTCTTGGGGGACCAACTTGAGCCACCACCCTAATATATACATTTAACAGCTGTTTTAAGCTCTCAACACTTTCCACCTAAGAACCGATGGCACAGTTTTTCCTGTAAAGCGTAATTCTACCACTTTGCCACGACATCGACTGTATATATTCGGTCCAGACCTCCTCCAACCTGTCTTCAATAAGCAGAAGACAGCATGGTTTTATAACACCCCGATTCCAACGGTGACCCTTGGAAAACATTCAGTCCTTGGATAGATTTGGAAGAAAACCTGATGGGATGTTTATCATCTTCACGTTACACAGGCAGCGTAGATAGGTGCTACTTTAGCTTCATCAGCAGCTTCTCACAGTCCATCTGCACTAAGAGGGTGCAGTAAAAACAGACTCTGCAGTGTCTATACCATTATATATTGCACTATAAATTAGACTAGACTAGACTAGACTAGACTATTTCAGTTGGAAGGGACCTACAATGATCATCGAGTCCAACTGCCTGACCGCTTCAGGGGTGACCGAAAGCTAAAGCATGTTATTAATGGCATTGTCCAAAATTACGCAGTGATAGGTAATAATATCCCGAAGATCTATACTATGCCTGTATATTTAAGCTTCCATCATCCAGATGCTGTGCAACGCACCCCACGTCCTGGAGCAGGGTGGAGGAGAGGCTCCAGCGTGGTTTTAGGTGCCCTCAACCCTTAAGAGACGTGTCCCTCTTACCTGGGATCTGGAGGCAGATGCAGAGATGGAGCCACAGCCGGGCCATGGCCGGTGGAGTCAATGACGGAGGGGTTTTGTGCCAGCTCCCCCTTTCCACGCACAGTCACCTCTTGGTGGTAGGGCTGGCTTCACCCCAGGAAGTTCTTCCCCGTCTCGGCGCAGATGTCTCACCGACGGCTGCCAAAGAGCATCTGCCGCAGCAGCGCCCGGAGCCTCAGCCTGGCAGCTTCTTCCGCGCCAAGCCCCAAATCCAGGTGTGCATCAGGGCGGCAGCTCCATGCGCTTCTCCAGCATTGCACGGGATCCCCCGAAGCCCCCTTTAGGAACTAAAAAAAAAGAAAACTCATTGATTTTTAATTACGATTTCTTCATATTTCATCACCTAGTTTTTCCTCCTTCTTTTAATTTAGCTCCATGCAATTAAACAATGACAAATGTAGGAGTTTGGCATTAAAAATAAAAGCAGAAAAGGATGAATTTTGGCTGTTTTCTCCGCCATTGAAATCAAAAAACATTCAAAAGAAGGAGAAGATGCAATTTGAGCTGTGGGGTTGTTTTCTTCAGCAGAACCCTTAGCAGGAGGTGCTTTCCTCTGGGCCTGGAAAATGCTGAACGCCAAACTAGCTCGCCATAAAGCAGAGGCGTGAGGCATCACAGAAAAATTTGAAGCCAAGAGCAAGAAACCTCAAACAAATTTAGTGGCTGAAAAACCGCAAAAATAAAGAAATTCTGCTGGGGCTCCCCACCTCGCAGCGGGCTCTGCTTTGGTAGCTGCGACACTGCGTAGCCCATACGCAGAAATATTTAAATGATAGATAAAATATCAAAGCGGCTTTGAAATGCCTTTGAGAGGGAGAGGTTTGGAGGTCTCGGGGTTTAGGATTTGAAGATGTGAAATTACAGGGGTGAACTCTTATTCAATTCTGAAGCAGCCTTCAATATTTCCATGTTTGGGAAAAAACATTCTATTTATTAATTTTATTTATTCACTGTCCCTTTGGCTGCTGAGCAGGGTTTGGTTTTCTTTTACGCCCATGTCATGCAGATGCTCGTGGTCCTTACAAAGCTTCAGCATCTCCCCTGGCCTGGCTCCCCAGTGAGGGGGGATTTCCCAGAGGGGTCTCATGTGGGGACACCGAGAAACCTCCCCCGGGGTTTGAGTTGGCAGATGAACAGGAAAAATGATTTTGCACCTCATGCAGTGCAATTTTTTGGTCCATTTTGTACCAGATTTTTCCATGCTGCTGTAACGCAGCCCCTCCCCATTTCTGTTTAAAATAATTTCCTGCTCGAAGTGGGTTGCTAACCACCAAAAGCCTTGCCACAGAGGGCTCAGCTGCTAAAATTCAGGGTCGACTGAATCGCTCCTTAACTCTTTCCTGGCAGGAGAAAGTTATTTTAGTGCTTTCAAACACAGTTCAGTGCTCTTAAGCTCTTGTTTTCAGAGCTGAGCCCCCAATGCAGGGTGCAGCAACCTTTGCTTTTCCCCTCTTTATCTCCTGCTCACCTTCCCCTTTTATTTCACATCACTCCCAAACTGGGACCTCTCCAGAATGGGGTGTGGGCACCTCTTTTCTGGGGTGGGGTTGTTTAATATGAGAAATGCCACTGCAAGTGGATTTTCCCTTTATCTCCATGTTGAAGTCAGGGAGCTGAGCCCGACGTCCCTGGAGGCTGCAATGGCTGCATCCCCTTTTTTTCACTGCTGCTGTCACCTGGAGCATCTTCTGGCCTCCTGGCCAGGACCAAAGTGGTCCCAGAGGTGGCTTTTCTCACCGTTACAATCTTGGCCATAGGGCATGTTACACTGGGTACCAAATGCTGCTGCAAGGCTGGTGATACTGGGTTGTCTAAGCAGATATTTTGGTTTGGGAGGATTCCCCCAGGCCATTATAGCAGCTTTATAGATGCTTCCCTGCAGCGCTTTTACCTATAGGGTGTCTCCTATGGAAAGAAAAAGGAATATTTGCAATGTAAAAGCATAGTGTGTGCGCTGGAACAGGGATTAACTTTTAATTTTTTTTTGAAGCTGCTGTTTATACGCAGTTGAGCTATTTACCGGCAGCCAGGCTGTTCTCAGGACTGGGTGTTGCTCCTAGGAGAAAACATTTTGGAGGTGGGATGCCTTTGTCTGGCAGCCCATCGCCAGCAAAAATAAAAGCACTGTGGGAACACGCAGGAGAGCAGCTGCTGTTCATAACATCCCCACATTGTTTGGGGCTGCTGTCCTGGGAGAAAATAGGGGAGGAAAAAAGGGTGTAATTTGAACTGATCTGTTAACACAAGCAAGGTTTGTTGGTGACCTTGCTGGGGTACAGCGGCTCCTAATCACGAGTGTTTGGCTCACGGCTGGGCCAAGATGGGGGGGGAAGGGATTGCTGAATTTTGGTGTAATCGTGTTATTCGTCTGCACAATTTCTAGGGGGAATTTATTCTTTTTCTGAAATGAAAGACAACCATCCCAGTCCCCAGCCCAGCCAACTCCCTGCCCCATCTCGGTGCTCACCCTGTGGGTCTCCTCCTCGCCCATCCCAGGGGGAAACATCCCCTCTCCTTTTTCTCAGCCCACATCCCGCGTACCTCACCACACCGACACCAATCCCCTGCACTTTCACCGGCTTCGTTACAGTTTCAAATTTTATTTTCTCCCTGTGATGGGTTTCTCACAGCAAAGTGTTTGCTCTCAGGGGGTTGGAGCAAAGCATCAGCGTAGAAGAAAGGGGTCTACAGACAAGAAGCAGGACCTGTCTGGGGTTTCATCTCTGCTAAACTCCCATGTTGCAGCAGAGGTAATCGCAGCTGGGCTGTAAATGGCAGGCTGGAGGAACAGTTGCCGTAAAAATAAGGAAAAATCCATTCCCTCTGTGCTTTCTGGGATACAAGGGCTGACTTTTGGGATCAGAGAGGGCTGCTCAGCCTCAGACCTGGTCCAAGACAGCCAGTACAGCAGGAAATAAGGGTCTGTTGGGGGTAACAGGCTGCTGGATGGAAACGCCTCAGGACTCAAGCAGCCATTTTTTTGCTTTTTTAATTTTTTAAAATGATTTTATTCCAGGGAGGGGTGTAGCTTCTGGAGCATTTCATCAGGGGGAAAAAGCAGCGATGAAAATGATAGCATTTTCACTGAGTAAGGTGAGCACTACCTTTTCCTTTGCATAATGGCAGGAAAAAAATCAAGCGGGTCGAGTTTTCTAAACTGCTCCAAGCTAAGATGTGGTTTGTAGGATAAGGCTGGGGGGCTCCATCTGCCTCTGCAGGTGCAGGTTTACAGCTGTACCTCAGCTGATGCAAAATCACATTTGAGGCTCCTGACATGTTGTGGAGTACCCCCGAGGTACACGCCAGCACACAGCGGGCTGGTTTGTGGCACGGAAAAATGCTGCTTTTGAAGTCCAGAAGCCAAAATGGATCTAAACTACAAATTGTATGAATTTTCCTGCTATCTCATCTCCCCCCAGAAAGCAATTTGTGCTTGGAGGGGAAGTTTGGGGGGACCGTATGTGTTACAGGTGTCAGGTGTGAGCCCCAAGTGTGATGTCCCCCCAAAAGCCGGGTGCTAACGGTGTGTGCAGCAAGTGAGGAGACCATTGGGGGACTTTGGGAGGGTGGATGCTGAGGGGACAGGCTCCAGCTCTCCCTCTTCAGGGCACTTGGTGCAAGCAGAGGTTAGCATGAGCAAGCGGTGACTAATCCTGGGCCCCCACAAAATAGATAAGGGGCAGAGCAGCTGCTCCCATGTGGTTTCAGCCTCCCTAATCAGTGCCGAAGAGGATAAGGAAAGACAAGGAAAGTGTCCTTGGGAAGACAAAGGGAGGGATGCAGCACCTGCAGGAGGAAAAGCCACCAAAGAAGTAAACAGAGGCATTATCAACCCCAAACAATGACCTGCCACAGATATAAAAAGCTACCGGGGTGAGACCTCGCGAACACCTTGACCTTAAAGGTGCCGAAACCACCGGAGCTCTGCAGCGACTGTCTCCAGGTGCCCGGGACTGCCAGGCCATCCAGCCAAGGATTGGTGAGATCTTATTATTGGGGTCCTACTACGCCTCCGCTTCCCTTTGCCCATTCCCACGTCCCTTCCCCGTCCCCTCCCCGGGAGCCGGTGGGTCGCGGCAGCTGCCTGCCAGGCCACGACCACCCATCCCCACATTCCCCTTCCCTTGTTACCAGGTTCGGCATCCCCCCGGGGGGGCTTTTTGGAGGGGTGGTTCGCGGGGTCGCAGCCTTCCTCTGCGGGTGGGTCGGTGGTGCTGGTGTTATGGTAGCTTTGCCCTGAGACGGAGCCGTCTCGGATCTCGTTCCCCTCACTATGATGACCGATATCGTTAGCAACTGGAAGCTGGAGCAGTTTGTGCTCCAGAAGTGTCTCCCCCCAGTTTGGTCCCCGGGGGCCTTCCAGGGCCCGGAGGCATACCAGCAGCTGTGCCAGCAGTGGGAGAGCTGGTCGGAGGAGACCAAAAAGCCCAAACCCACAAACAAATGCAAGAAGCGAGCAGCTTTGCAGGGTTTGCTGATGGTGGGCAGGGAGTTGTCCAAATTGCTAAAAGAGGCTCTTGAGAGCGTGCAGACGCTGGAGCAGGCCAAGGGCGAGCTCAAAATGCAGGTGGACAACCTGCGGGCAGAGGTGCAGGGTTTGTGTGGGGACTCTCTGCGGAATGCGGTGGAGATCACCCGGCTGGAGAGCAAGCTGGGCTACGAGAAGCTGAAAACGGAGGAGCTGGAGAAGGAGGTCGGGAAGTGGATCGGGGAGACCCACGATGCCCAGAGCGCAGTGCGGGCGGTCCTGCAGGACATCCAGCGGGACCGGGGCACCGGCCCCGATCACAAGGTATGCCACGCCAAGATCCAGGAGCTGCAGGCAGAGCTGGGGGTGTCGAGGGGCATCGTGGCTGCCATCCAAGGCAAGAGGAGCCGGTTCGGGAATGGCGAAGGGGAGGACTCCCTGGACCCACACCCACCCCACTACGACTATGAGGATGACGTGTGGAGTGCCAACGGCCCCACCAGGCCATCTCCCTATGCTCCTCTGCGGGAGGAGATGTGCCAGCTGCAGGGAGGGGAGGTAGAGGCTTCCAAAGTTAAAAAGAACCCCCCCGATGAGCCAGCCAGCCATGGCCCACTCCAGGCCATAGACACCAACAGGGCTGTGCTTTGGTTTACCCCCGAGCAGCTCAAAACAGTGGGGAAGATGCTGGGGCCATTGACAAAGGAGACAGCAGTCAACTGGCTGTCCAGGGCCCAGCGGCTGCCCAGGTGCCAGAGCGGTAACTCGGTGAGTGACCTGATAGACGTGGTGAGAAAGTGCATGAAACCAGACGATTTTGCAGCGCTGCCAGGGGACGTGCAGATGGGCAACGTCCAGGACATTGGGGACGTCCAGCTGGCCGTGCTGAAGGTGTTCTTCCCAGAGGTCAACCCCTTAGTGCTCTTCCACCAGGAGAAGCAAAACCCTGAGGAGCGGCCGGATGCCTACGTTAACCGTAAGAAGATGCTCTACCAGATGGCTGGGCTGCCCGGCTCAAAGGACTCCCCCCTCGATTTTGACAGGCCCGAATTCAAGGAGCCGTTGGTGGTGGGGCTGACCCCCCCGTTGCGGGTGATCGCCGGTGGGGACGCAGCCAGAAAGCCGCTGTCGGAGCTGGAGCAGATCCTGACCCAGAATTTTGAGCTGCAAAAGCAGGCGTTCCCGGGGTACATGCTGGGGGGGAAGAAAGGGAAAACCTCGGCCATGTCCTTCCAAAATGCGGGGGTGAGAAAAATGCAAGGAGACAACCGAAAAGATCCCGACGGCAAGGGCGGTTCAGGGAAGGAGAACCAGCAAGGGCTGAGGTTTCAGAAGTCCAACCCTTGGCGGGCCGAGCTGAGGAAGCGCTTGATAAAATACGAGAAGCAGGAGGACATCGACGGCTTGCCAGACGCGGAGCTCTTCCAAAAACTGGCCCTGCATGAGGCCAAAAAGCACAGCAGCTCCAACCCGATTGACCCGGGGTCTAAGGCTCAGCAATAGGGCTGCCAGGCACCCGCATCGCCCCTTTTTGTGGCACCGATTAAGACCGATTCGTGGGGGCGCCTGATAGTTGATATAACTATTGGAGGAGGGGTGCTTGGACAAGTGATGTTAATTGATACTGGTGCCTCTTATTCAATTCTGAATATGGTCCCTAGCGAAGCAGGGCTCTTCCAAACCTCTGAAATTATTGAATTGACAGGGCCGAACGGCCAAAAATCATCAGTGCCGTTCACAGGGCCCGTAACCTTTGAAATTGGGACTGCCAAAGGGTCTGAAAAATTTGGGAAAATGGAAATGAAGGGAAAGCCGGGAATTTTAGCCATCTCCGCGCTGACAAAGATGGGGGTGGTGGTGGACCTGGCAAACCAAGCGCTGTTACATTGTCCCCAAAGTGATGCGCCTGTCATCCCAGCGAGCCACAGGGTGATGTCGGTGAAAGCCCCTGAGCTCCTGGTCCACCCTGAGTGGGAGCCCCGAGTGAAACGGGTCACGGAGCGGTTCCCCCAGGTCTGGGCAAGGAGCAAGCTGGACTGCGGGCAGATTGACGCTGTCGTGGCAGTCAAAGGGCCGGATCCCCCTCCTCAGCCACAGCCCCGGTACCCGGCTGAGGCTGACGATGGCTTGTGGGACACAGTCAAAACCCTGTTGGAGCAGGGGGTGTTGGTGGAGCAGCAGAGCACCAGCAATGCCCCGGTGTGGCCCCTGCGGAAAGCCGATGGGAAAACGTGGAGGCTGACGGTTGACTTTGGCGCTCTGAACCGTGTCACCCCACTGCGGACCTCCGTGGTGGCCAAGTACCCTGACATCATGGCGGCCATCTCCCGGGGATCCAAGTGGTTCTCGGTGCTCAGCCTGACCAGCCCATCCTTTGCCATCCCCTTGCACCCTGAGTCCTGGTGCAAGTTTGCCTTCACCCTTCGGGGACGGCAATTTGCCTTTGCCAGAGTCCCCCCAGGCTTCCACAACGCCCCTGCCATCTGCCACGCGCACGTGGTGAGGATGTGGGAGAAGCTCGGCCACCGGGAGAGCGTGCTGTCCTGCGCCGGTGACGTCCTCATCCACACACGGACAAAGGAGGAGAACCTGGAGGTGCTGGCGGAGGTGCTGGAGGCTGTCCAAAAGACGGGCTTCAGGGTCAGCCCCACGAAGGCCCAGCTGTGCTGGAAGGAGGTCTCCTACCTAGGGGTGACTCTGGGGGAGGAAGGGCGCTCGCTGGAAAAGCAGAGGGTCGAGCTAATACAGAGGGTGTCAGCACCGGCTGATGCCACCACCCTGAGGTCCTTCCTGGCTCTCCTGAGGTTCTCCCGGGAGTTCGTCGAGGGCTACGCAGAGAAAGCTGCCCCCCTCTGCCACCTCCTGAAGAAGGACACCCCTTGGGAATGGGGGCCGGAGCAGGATGAGGCAGTGAAAACCTTAAAGGAGAGTGTGGCGCGAGCCCCCGTGCTGGTGCATCCCCAGGGGGACAGACCCTACACCCTGCAGCTGGCCAGTGCGGGGAGGGGGCTGCAGGCCACCTTGGGCCAGCAGCGCGGTGCCCATCTCCTCCCCGTTGCCCATGCCTCGCGCCTCCTGACACTGGCTGAGCAGCAGTTCACCGATTATGAGAGGGAGGTTTTAGCCTTGACCTGGGCCCTGCAGCACTGGGAGTACCTGGTGGGGTCGGCCCCAGTGCTGCTGAGGACCTCCCGTGCCCCGGTGAGGTATGTCTTGTTGGGGAAGGGGGATGAGGGTCCCCTGTGCTGCCCCAGGATGGCAAACTGGGCGTTGGCGTTGACCAACAAGGAGGTGCCTGGGGACCCCTCGCCTGGCACCTATGGGGTGGTAATCAGTGGAGAGAGGGACAGGGAGGAGCCGGGGGGTTCCCCGGCCGAGCCCAAGCCACGGCGGGCGCCCCTGTTTGAGAGCAGCCTCAGCCTGGCAGAGGCCAAGGAGAGAGGCTACGTCGTCTGGTTCGTAGACGGGTCCAACTACCACGAGGAAGGGGTGCCCTACACGGGCTACGCCGCTGTCAACCCAGGCACCGGGGAGGTGGTGAAGGGGAAGTGCCTGCCACACTCCATCCAGGCTGCCGAGCTGGTGGCCGTGACGGCCGCCCTGGAAAACACGCCGGCAGACCAGCCCCTGGCCATATTTTCGGACTCGGGTTGGGTGGTGCGGGCAGCCCTGGAATGGCTGCCGCTCTGGAGGGAGAGGGACATGCACTCCGCTGATGGCAAGCCCGTCACCTATGCCAAAAAGCTGCTGTACCTCGCGAGGCTGGCGGAGCAGAGGGTGCGTCCGGCCCAGATCATTAAGGTGAAGGCCCACAAGAAGGGAACGGAGGAGGCCAAGTGGAACAAGGAGGCAGACGCCAAAGCCAAACAAGGCGCGAAGGAAGGGCTGATGTGGAAGGCCAGCAAGCCCTCGGAGAACGGCCCTCTGTCAGTGGCTCCCAGCAGACACTGGGAGAACGTGGACCTGCTGGGCTTGCAGGCGCAAGATCCCAGTGTCCGGGCGTTGGTGCAGGGTGGGGAGTACAAAGGGTGCAAGGTGTGGAAGGATGTCTCAGGGCTGGTCCTGGCACGGAGGGAGGGGGCGGACTTCCCGGTCTGGGTGGTGCCTGAACTTGTCCGGACAGAGCTGGTGGCCCTAGCTCACGAGCAGGGGCATTCGGGGATGGACAAGACCATGGTGAGGCTGCAGGGTGCTGGGTGGTGGCCTGAAATGAGAGAGGATGTGGAGAGGTACGTCAGCAACTGCCTGACATGTGCAGCCAACAATCCCGACTCCAAAACAGCCAAAGCCCTCCTGGGCCACCAGAGGATTTCTGGGCCATGGAGCAAGTTGCAGATGGAATTTATCGGCCCTTTGCCCCAAACAGCCCAAGGGAACAGGTATTGCTTGGTGATCAGCGACAACTTCACCAAGTGGGTGGAAGCGTTTCCGGCTCGAAACAACACGGCCAGCGCAACCGCAAAGATCCTGGTAGAGCACATCTTCTCACGGTGGGGCGTCCCAAAGGAGATTGACTCGGACCACAGCCAACGCTTTGTCGGAGAAGTCACGAAAGGGGTGTGCCAAGCCCTGGGCATCAAGCAAAAGCTTCATATCACGGGGCATTTCCAGAAGCCTGGCTCGACAGAGGGTCCCAACCAACTGCTGAAGACGGCACTGAGGAAGCTCGTGAACCAGCAAAGGAAAGACTGGGACCAGAAGCTCCCGCTGGTCCTGCTGGCATTACGGGGGGCCGTGGCATCTCACGCGCCTTCTCCTCAAAAGCTGCCTCCTGCAAGAGACCCGAAGCTGCCAGGACACTGGTGGCAAAGAGGGGAGCCGCCAGATGAACTGCAGCCCCGCGTGCTGACAGACAGATGGGTCCAGGACATGCTGAGGACCGTGTCGGCTACGTACCACCAGCTAGCCTCGGTGCAGGAGACCAACATCCCCAAGATGGATAAGCAGCTGGGAGTGCTGCTGCACCCCGGGGAGTGGAACACGGGAGACCTGGTAACGTATCGGGGGGTCAGAGAGAAGAACCAGGTGCTAGGACCCCAATGGATGGGGCCCGTTAGGGTTGTGAACAAGGCCAGCCCCTCCATGTACCAGGTAGAAATCAGAAAGGGGGCAAAAAGGCAGGAAAAATGGCTCCATTCTTCACAATTAAAAGCATGGAAGGGAAATTAACGGGGCTGGAGAGCCCGTCTTGCTTATGTTTTGCAGATAAATGAAAATGGAAGGCAATTGTGACCGGCGGGAAGGGCGAACTTCGTGGCATCACCAGCCCTGTTTGTGCTGCGGGGAAAATGCTTTGAAATTTCTGGTTGCAGGATTTGCTTTGCTTTCTGGTACGTGCATAGCGCTGAGCACCCAACACGCCCAACCAACCCATCAGCATCTCAGACAAAAAGTCAGTCGTTCCCACTTAGAAAGGCACCCCGACACATGGGCCACAGCCCAGCACAGGGTTAGGAGGCACACAAAAATTGGGACCGATTGGCCCTGGTCTCAAGCTCACATAAAATATACAGGAAGCATGGGATTAAATTCTAACAAAGGCTTAAATTTGTCAACGGTGGTTATGCACGGGACGGAGGTGTACTTGGAAAATGAGTGGAGCTGGGATAGCACAAACAGACTTCCACAGCTGCTGGGGAAGGTGGGACAAGAAATAAAGGTAGGGTGCAGGGTAATTAATGGATCCACTCACCAACAAGTAACTCAAATCTCCGTAACCGAAGTAAAAACTAAGAAGAATCAGAAAAAAAACTGTGCTGCGGAAAAATTGGACTGTTGGTGCAATTTTACTTTGGTCCAGCCAGTCTTTGTGGTCTGCCTCTGGGCACACAACAGCGTGGGGCTGTCCTTTAAATTCAAGATTAGCACCACGATGCACTCCTTTGCTGCCATTAAGATCTCAAAGTGCCATTTTTTGGCCTGGGATGCAGCTCAATACGCTGAAGTTGGCAACCAAGTAAAATTGGAAATTAAATACTCCCAAGAAAGTATAATCGACCCAATGCAAATCGATGGCACCACCGTGACTATTGCTGCCCCTAACGGCCGCAAGTGGGTCGTGCCAGTAAACTGCCTCCGTGAGAGCAAAATGCTTAATAGATCTGAATTAGGCACGGAGGTTTCATGGTATAATCAGGATTATGGACGCTGCCCACACCTGGTCATAAACCTCCAGGTGTGGTGTCGAGGAAACCTGAGCATAGAAATGTCCCCTGAGCTCGGAGGAAAGTGGTGGATCGGAGGCCCTGAAGGATTTAAAAAGGAGTTCACCATCATTGCTGTCTTGCGCCCCTTTGTTTCCAAAATAGGCCCTTATGTAGTCAAGCAAAATCATATCCAAGAGCTGTTGACCGGGCCTGTCCGATCACTGAAGAAGGTAGTGTTGTCTCTGTCCACTGTCAATATTTCATCCATCAGGCCGCACTGTACCCCCTTTCTATCCACCCTCAACACTGGCTGGCTGGCGTGGCTCCACAGCCGCTCCATCCAGGGGACCCGGGACAGGAGAGACCTGCTGGCCACGGCGCTGGGAGGAGGAGGCGCCGGGCTGGGAGTCCTCAACAGCATGAACGTTGAGGTCTTGGCCAACAAGTTGGAGGCTGTCACCTCGGGCGTGCAGGGCCTCCTCAACCCCCTGAATTCATCCCTGGCCAGCCTTGGGATGGGGCAGTGGCTCGTGTCAGAGGTGCTGCCCACCTGGGAACAAATAAGCGAGAAAGACCACCAGGTGCTGTTGCAAGCACTCGGCATCGAACAAAATAACGTCTCTCTTGCTCTTAGTTGCATCCAGGCCCAGATGTGGGTGCAGAGTGTCGTTGCAGGTATCCTGAGAGATGGTGACAACGGCGTCCTCCCCACCGAGATCCGAAAGATCGTGTGGGACTCGGCCACAGAGAAGGAGCGGCAGCTCCAAGCCTGGTGGAGGCTCGTCAACTTCACCCATGACCAGGTCCTCAACGCAGTCGTCGCCCATGTCCTGACCGTGGCGGAGGCCCGCATCGAAAAGGTCTACCCCGTCGTGGCCCTGGGGGTTAACACAAACGGGTCCGTGGTCTACCCCCTGGACCACCGCATGTGGGCGAGGGTGTCTAAAGGGAAATGGCAATCGGTAGATTTGGAAGCCTGCATTTTGGAAAGGGGACTGGGATTCATATGCGAAGATGATGCCCTTAAGGCAAGCGATGTTTGCTTTGACACCAAAGAAGGGGTGTGTCATTTTGAGATCAATCCCCAGAGCAGCAATAAAACCGTGTTAGCGTACGTAGGGAAAGGGTGCGTGTGTTTTAGAACGATGTGTAAATACGTGCAAATTAATGAAGTTTATAATCACACCGTGTTTAATGACTCGAATATGTGTGCTTGCAATGTAGCTATTATTAGAGGCTGTGATTTTGTCTATAAACCACCCGTGTTTACTAGCCAGTTGCTAATCAGAAACTACACCTTGTATCGTAGTATAACCCCGACCCCCATCGGTATGGATTTGTCACTTGTAAAAGAAATGTTAGAGCATGCAAATTTACAGCAGCTGTTAGAAAATGCTAAGGCAGAAGCTAAAAAGATCCTAATAACTGTACATCATGATGGTCGTGTTATAAAACAGGTCATCGAACGAATTAAGAGGGTGGGAGAACACCACTGGTGGGAAATTTTCTTTGGCTGGTCCCCCACGGCCACCGGCATCTTCAACACGCTGCTGCACCCCGTTGTAGTTATACTGCTAATGCAAATCTGCATGTGCTTTGCCATGGTAGTGACTTGTTACTGGATGAGGCAGGTGAAGCTCTGCATTGACAACCAGGTGAAAGGACTGGGGCTGGCCAAGCGCCTCCTACCATAGTCAAGGGCAAGACTGGGTTGGCCTCTGTGTTTGCCACCAAGAAGAACTTTTAGCTCCGCTGTTGGCTGCAACCCAGTAGGCGTTGAGCGGTGGGGACACACGCCATACCAGACCTTGATGTGAGGGATGGCCTCCTCTGTTATAAGAGGGCCGTCCAGGAGGGGAGGGCAGGCCAAGCAGCCTGCGGTTGGCATGAATCACAGAATGGTTGAGGTTGGAAGGGACCTCTTGAGATGATCTAGTCCAACCCCCCTTGCTTAAGCAGGGTCACCTAGAGCAGATTGCCCAGGACTGTGTCCAGTTGGGTTTTGACTATCTCCACAGATGGAGACTCCACAACCTCTCTGGGCAAACCTGTTCCAGTGTTTGATCACCCTCACAGTAAAAAAGCAAGTTAGCATAAGCAACTTTGAACCTCCCATCCCCAAATGCTAATGTGAAGAAGCTGCTCTTGTGTGATTTAAGACTCCTTAAGCAGAGGAGAACGGGATAAGGAAAGCCAAGGACAGTGTCTTTGGAAGGAAAGAGAAGGGAATGTAATGCCTGAGCATGGAAAAGCACCCACTGAAGACCGCAGAGGTGTTACCAGCCTCAAAGACTTGGAAAGACAATAAAAGATGAGCACAACGAAAGACCCTGTAATCACCTTGGACCTAAAGGAGCTGAATCCACATGGACCTTTGCAGCAACCATCTCCGGGTTCCTGAGAATCCCAGGACATCTGGCCAACGGATTGGTGAGATCTTGTTTTCAGAGCCTGGATATCACCGCTTTGCTTTGCCTAGTTGTGCATGTACTCAATAAAATTTGTCTGTTAGAGGATGGACTGTCTATTCAATCGCCGCCTGCTCAGCTACTCGCTACCCAGGCTTGTAACTATGGCTACACTGGTAAAGAGAAATTCTGGTGAAAAGAAAAGATGTGGCGTTTTTTTTCCCTTTTATAGGCCAAAATCACTCACTTGCTTTTTGTCTGCAGAATATTCACTGAAACACAAAGATTTCTGCCTTGGGCTGAAGAGTGGGGCTCTGAGCTGGTGCACAAACCTGCTCCCCTCTTTCATTCTGCCTCCCCCATCCTGCATCACCCCCCTGCCTCTGAATCCAGAAGAAGCCTTAAAACATATATAGGGGGTCTCAAACAGTTTAAAAACATTGGCAATTTCAAAAAATAAATCAACCACCTGGTTTCCAGTCCACGTGTCTGATCTCATCTTGGAGGCGCTGCTCTCTCTGAGAATGGGGGTGTTTTACGCAGACAAAAACCCCTTTGCAATCCAGGCTGAAATAAAAAGATTAAAGAACTGGCTCGAGAAATGAGTTAAAAAACCCCCACTTTTCACAATCACCGGGCTGGGAAGTGTAAAGAAATGGCATATTGCCACAGCATAATTTTTTTAAAGAAAAGTGAAACTTCAATATATGGGTTTGATAAAGATACTTCTCTTTAAGGAGCACATATTATGACTGAGCTCATGAAAACGTGAATAAATAAATCACTGTCTAAAAACACAGAAATCCTTTTTCCCCCTCCAAGCACCACAAAAACATCCCCTTCACCCTTGGGACGGGAGGTTGAACTCTCCCCCCAGCCCTCCAACCTGCCTGGGAAAGGGTCAGTGCCTGGTGCCCTCTGTGCTCTGCTGCTCCCTTCATTGTACCCATAACAAAGCCTCACAGAAAACACATGGTTATTTTGGTTAAAGCACATTTCTTACTTGCTAACACCTTACATGTTTCATGAGAATTAATTTCCCTGTGAATAATTACCCTTTTATACAGAGCCTTTACCCCTCTAACCTGTTGTGGGAGCCTGTAGGGGAAAAAAGAACCACAGAAAATTCACGTCTTCACTCTTCAGTCCCAAACTTGCACCGGCACAGTGTGGCACAGCAGGGATTAGCCCTGGGACGATGGTATAGCCATAGGGAAAGGGGTTCCTACACCTACAGGCAGGTTTTAGCTGAATGCAGCCCCCTGCACGGCTGCTGGATGCGGCAGCAGCATCCTCTGCAGCTGCAACGAGCTGCTGCCCTCTGCAGAGCCGGCACACGGTGCACGTTGGTTTGGAAAGTTTGCAAAACTATGAAGTCCCCCCCGCTTTTAGTGACATTTATTTATCACCGCAAACCGAGCAGGGCTGTTTTCACGGTAGCAGCAGTATCGCTGTGGCTGCGATAGTCTTCGGGTGCAGCCTGGGATCAGGACCTTGAGCCAGAGTTTTTGTCTGCTTTTCTAGTGGTTTCAGTAGATCCCATAAAAGATTTTACTCAAACGTGCCTGCTTTTCTGCTGTGGGTAACACAATTGTATTTACTCCCTGGTATTTTTCTTCCTGTCCTCTGCGCCCTGGAGCGGAGGGGAGTCTGCCTGTGCGGAGCATGCAAGCTGTGGTCTGTGGAAGCCTCCAACCCATGTGCAATGCACCAGCTTTCCTCGGTCCCAACCAGGTAGATCGAAGAGGCAGATTTCAGAGCTAGCCCAGCCTGGCTACCTCCACTTTAGGCTGCAAAGATCGATGCGGGCAGGTCACTAGCCCCGCTGGTCTAGTCCTGTGACAGTAGTTCAGATTAACTTTTGAAAAACTAGGGGCTAAGATGCTGCCGCGAAGAAGTTTTGACTCAAGAGGAACAAGTGATGTAAAAATAAGCCTTGGTGGAACACCACACATGCTGCAGTCCTCTGGAGAGTCTAAAAAGAACCTGCAAGGGACAGGAAGGTAGCAAACACATAATTTAACCCAAGGAGCCTGTTCTCCATGCAGAGCACCTGCTTATCTCTGGATATATCTCACAGAACTGCAGGGATACTCTTTCTCTTGGGTACCTGGCGTGACGGACCTTTCCTGCTGCTGCAGAGGATCCTGCCAGTTTTGGGACGTGCCCTGCAGCCACATGGAGGTGCCACAGCAGGTCCTCACTCCATGTGAGCAGACACGGAGAGTCTCCATCTCCTCCGAAGCAAAGGTGAGGGGCTACGTGGAGATATTTGCATCGTGGCTGCATGGGGCCACCTCCAGAGCCAGTCCTGGGATAAAGACCTAATGGCTACCCTGAACCTATACATCCCACATTGGCTCAAATCAAATGGAGAAGGAATCTGAACCTGGGTTTTCCCCTGGCTAGGCTTGTACTTGAGCGTGTTGCTCAGAAAAAGCTCAGACTTTGATTTCCCAGCCCCAAACAGGTTAACATCATTGTATTTTCATGAAAACATTCCAAAGAGCTTGGAATTTTTTTGGGGGGGTTCTGCCTCCGAAGTCCTGAAGACTGTCAAGGTTCATTTTGTACCTCCTCAGGCAGGGCCAGGCAGACGCTGGCAGATTTCTGTCTGTCCACCAGAGCTCTCTGTCGGAGCTGCCTCCCCAAACCCCTCATCAGCGTTTTGACCGTCACTCTCCAGCGCGAACTTTGCCTTTCAGAGTCAAGGCTTGGCCGTGGCTCTCCTTTTTCTACTCTTTCCCTCTTTTTTCTCTCTTTCCCACCTCTAACTTTTATCCCCTTCCTCCAAAAGGTGCTTTGCACCTTCCTTAACACCAGTTTTCTTGCTTCTTGAGTGTGACTCTCACTCAAGATCGTCCTTCAGGACTCCCTGCTTTGAGCAGACGTTGCAAAGCTCTCTTCCTTCACCCAGCACCTACAAGGTGCCTGCACATTCACAGCGAGGGGATTCATCTGGCTTAGAACCTCTCGGTGCTGATGTCCTTCAAACCTCATGCATTTTGTAAGCCACTACGCATCAAAGGAATCCTATAAAAGCAAAAGTAGTAGCAGGCAGATTGATACCCTGGAGGGTTAAATCTCGATGCAGCACTGGACTGTCTGCTGCAGTGCTCCAGTTGTGACCCCTCCATAAGATACCTTTATGGTTGAGAACAAACGTTTTACTATGAGCCCTGGTTAGTGGCTAGGCAAGCTGTCCCCCAGCTCCTTTTGCTCTGAAGCATTTTACTCCACCCCAGAGCACACCAGCTGATTCACAGAGGAGCCGGATACCAGCCCCAACTATTTACAATCCGTAAATTTACTGTAGACACGACCCAGTAGAGCAGAGCAGTAAGAAAGGAAGAGCGAGAAAGCCCCAGGGACAGAGTGATACAATCAGATGGCAATGTAGCGTGCTATATCCTGGCTGATCACGATTTATTATGTATGGGCAGGACGGAAGAAATGAGTTTTAGGAGGCAGAATAAAGAAGAGCATCAGGGCTCAGAGGCACAATGAAGAGAGTTGGGTTGAGAGCTAAAAAGCTGGGTAGCTCATCTGGGATGTGGGACAGCTTCTGGCTTGTGTTGATTTTTTTCTGGTTTGTAGAGTCCCAGAGAAATTCTGTGATGTGCCAGCACTCAGCGTGAACGGAGATGCTTGATTTATTCCTCACAGCAGACTCAGGAAGCGATCAGATATACATCAGCCTGGCTGAGAAGGTCATGAATAACTCAGTAGGGAGTTAGCTTACTCTTAGAAGTGGTGAAATGACTGAAGTTATATCCTGCAGAGGGAAATGCAGGGAATTCTTATGGGTTCACTCATTTTCTTGAAGAATAAAACACAATAGAAACAATTTCCAATTTTGAGAGAGCTCTATCATTGGCATGACTGTTGAGTTTGGCAAAGTTAACACAAGACAGTGTAATGAAGAATTAGACCTTCTGCAGCATGGGGCAATCAAAATGCCCTTGTTCCTCCAGCTGCTCTCAGCAGTTTCACCAGTGGATGAGTGTCACAGGTACCTGGAAAGAGAACAGAAAGACATGAGGTTACTTGGAACAGTGCAGGCTAGAAGATATGGGGAAAAAACATCCCCCTTGAACTTTCCACTACATTTCCCTATCTTTCCAGCATCTCTAGAAGTAATGCAAGGCTTTATTCCATCGAGAGGCACGGGAAGTTGGCGATATCTGCACGAGTTATGGTGGATATGCCGTTCGATCTGATCTGAGAGCAGGAAGCAGCTGTAGGGCACGGCTCTACAAGGTGAGCAATGGTGTGAATTTACAGCACCTCAGCTGCTCCGTGGAAATCACTCTCTCCAGGCTTGTACCGCAGGGTGTGCACAGAGTGACTTCTCCCTCAGTCAAACTGAGGTACTGTTACTCATACTGGTCCTGCGACGAGAGTACGCATTTGGCCAGCAAACCCCATGCCCTGTTTTGTCTACTGATAACTTGTTTGTGCAGCTGGACACAGATTTACAGGCCTGGCCCTCCCACCTCATCTGCCCAGATGGGCTCTGTCCCCTGTATGCCCATGGATGCTGCACTGCTCCATGCATGGTCACCAACAGTGCAGGGATAGAAGTCATGGCTGGACCCATCTACATTGTATGTATATCCCCCCTTCCACCCCTCAAACAGATGAAGGCTTGTCCAGTACGATAATGAAGGTCCTGGCTGATACCAGCACAGTAAGAAAGGAAAATAGGAGTAAAAATTCCCTATCATTGGCAATATGCAGTCAGTACTATAATATAACCCTTTGTTTAGCTTTTTCATGCAATTCCAGCAAATTATTCTAGTATCATCCTTCCAAACGCATTCAAAGGACACAGACAGGCTTGCATGGCAATAGTCTCTGCACTTAGTGTATTTTCTGTAAGACAAATGTGTTTTGGCTGCATATACAGGACTGACACAAATATTTTCAGAAACCCAGATGTGATCAGGCATTACTGGGGACAGAGGAAAGCAGCAAAGACAGACTCACCTCACTGTCGGAGCCAAGTGTCGTTCAGTGGGGAGAGAGACAAGCCCCGATGGCTTACGCAGCAAGCGCTCCCAAGGGAGAGAGGGTAGACACCGACCTTTACAGATTCCCTGAGGAATCTGTAAACAAACAGTAAGGGCCATTAGATAGTTTAATGACTGCGGCATTTCCACAGCCACCCTTAAATTGATTCAAGATCAGAAGTTTCAAACCTGGAGGCCTAATACAAGGTACCCAAATCTCTTTTTAGACAGTTCATTGGACTGTCTTTGATTTTTAGTGCTACTGAGAAGCTGGTAGGCAGCTGTTCTCAAAACTAACCCCTTTTTGAGGTGCCTACAAGGGGATATGGATGCTTACTTATTAACAGTTTCAAGACTGCTTGGACAACACTGGCCTAGGCTTCCAATTGCTCCAGGGAGACCTTCCTGCAGCCTTTCTGTACCTAAAGGGGGCTTATAAGAAAGATAGGGACAGACTTTTTACCAGAGCATGTAGTGACAGGACAAGGGGTAACAGTTTTAAACAGAGAGGGTTGATTTAGGTTGGACATAAGGAAGAAATTCTTTACTGTGAGGGTGATGAGACACTGGACCAGGTTGCTTAGAGAAGCTGAGGATGCCTCATGCCTGGAAGTGTTCAAGGCCAGGTTGGATGAGGCTTTGAGCAACCTGATCTAGTGAAAGATGTTCCTGCCCACGGCAGGGGGTTGGACTGGATGATCTTTAAAGGTCCCTTCCAACCCAAACCATTCTATGATTCTATGATCTCATCTGAAGTCTCTCGCATTTGTCAAATGCCACGAGAACATTCTGAAGCACTAACACAACAAATCCACCTTGCTGAGGGGACTCCTGTTGCATCATCCTCACTCTCTGTGAGCAAATGTTGCAGTAATGCCACAAAGATGCCTGCTTGCCTATGCTTGCCTAAGCAAACAGCATCAGAATACTCTATAAAACATTGCTAAAAAAAGAAAAAACCCAAAGACTTATTTGCCTCAACAGCACATCCACCAATGAACAAGAAAGTACTGCTGCATCAGTGGTGGTATGTCTGTCCTCACTTCCTTCATGCTTGTTCATAAATCTGACCAATAATCTTAACCCAGTTAGTTGCAAGGGCTAACGCGGAGCAGTAAAATCAAAACGAAAGACGACATAGCTGTGAGTTGCAGAGCGGATAAGGCTACACAGTGGAGGTCGAGATGGACACCAGCTTGCGGGTGTTGTCTTAACCTCCTTTTCTTCACCAACTGGTGATTCTTGCTGTTTCGAGCATGGAGCAGAAAGATGAAAGGCAAGCTGTGCACTGGCATAAGTACCCCGCGCCTGGCGAGCCCCCGTTTGCAGCTGCGCGGCAGGCAGCGTGCCGGCTCTGCTCAGGCTGGGTGACACAACACCTTCACCACAGGCACAGCGCTGGGGTCGGCACACCAGCACTCCTGAACGAGCGCAGCAGGTGTGTGTGGTCTGATTTCTTCATTTGCTGAGCTAGGAAAAAAAAAAAGAATAAAAAGAGATGTAAACAAACTAGAAGGCAGGCAGCGAAGCAGCTGGCATCACCTTCTCCGTGAGATTTGAGAGGAGTTTTTCTTAAAACAAAGCCCCTTCCATACAATCCTCTCGTTTTGAGGTCAATTCTAAGGAAAGGAGTACATCTGCTTGCTTAGGCTGTGAGTACAGATACCCTCACAGTGACACGAAATAACTTAGCAGGGAAGAGACACTCATCCCGAGAGTTTTAAAAAAAATCACAGATCTGTAAGCGCTTGAATGGACACAAATGGCAAGCAACGCTAACTACTGACTGTTGACAGAGGGTCCCAAACCCCAGACTTTATATAAACCTGATGGGGTAGGTTTTATGTCTGATGTTGCTTTGTAGGATGCAACTCTGCTATCATGGTCTTGATTTCACATCAGCTTCCCAGGTATCCTCTTCCACCCTGAGCACGACAGCGTGGAGCAGGGAAGGAGCTCGCACGTGAAGGAATTGCTGATGCATATTCAAATTTGAACGCTACATGCAATACAGGTGCAAAAGGTGCCTTCCCAAGGGGCTCTGAGGCCTCTGCGTCATGGGCACCACTGACATGAGCTACTTGGCCAAGGAACCTTGGTGCATGCACAGATGTTGCTGCTGAAGGTAAAACCCAGGTGCTGTCTGAGAGAAACCCATGTGAGCTGAGTGCATCCTGCAGGGTCCCTTGATCAGGACTTGCATGAAGCTACAGCACCAAAACTCCTATGGACCCCTAAGAAGTGGGTAAAAGAGCCGAATCTTGCAAGCTGCTGAGAAGTCTCACATTTCAGTGGTCACACACCACCTTGCCCGGGTGACTCATTTGACCAGACAGCGATGCTACTGGTCTCCTGGTGTTGCAGCAACATGGGGAGTGCAAAGCAAGAGAGGGAGCATTACTGGGGTGAAGCTAAGCAAGGCAGAGTGATTTTTTTTTTTTTTTTGAAGCACAAGGGATGGATTTGAGAAAGGGTGAAGGCAGGGCAGGAAAGAACAGAGCTGATGCAGAAAGCCTCCACGGCTTCTCCCATTGTGCTCTTGAGGCACGGACTCCATTTCAACATGAAGTCAAATGAATGTAACGATACAGGCAGAGTTTTGATTAACACTTTGAGGAGAACCTGTATGTATACCATGGTACTTCAATGTGTTATTTACCATTGACATATCACTGCCTTGGAGGAGTGAAGAGAAATAGAAATCATAATTTCTGCTGAATACAAAAGGGAAGGTTTTGCCACTGTGGCTCAGAAATAGCATCAGTAGAGACTGATATAATGCAGTTCCAAATGAAACATTTTGAGGGAAAAAGCTTAGCTATGAGCAAGAGGTATCACAGTCACTATACTTCTCATACAGCACAATATTATCAATAACTGTGGTTCAGCCTGTGGAGTTTGAATTTATAATGCAAATGGTTTGGAAATGCCTAGCATTAACCTTTGGGGAAAACAACTTTGTTTTTTTGTTAATTAGTGCTCAGAACATTGCAGTGAATGGTTTCACTGTTAATTCTAAGAAATACTACTTCATTCTAAAGGTTTCTTTTAAATCTCCCCTCCCTCCCACACACAGAGATTTTCAGTTTTCCCCACAGGTCTTGGAGGAAAAAAAAAACAACAAAAAACCAATGTACCACCTCTTTCACATTCCCCCCATTGAGATTCTGGTTTAGTTTCAAACTTTCATGTCTTAAGTAGAGAAACAACAAGGACCTGAGCCTCTCAATGCAAGAAGAGAAGGTCTGTGACCTGAGGGTCTGTGTTTTTGCTGGTGTTGTTGAGTATCAAACCTACGATGAAGCCCAACTGTGATACAGGTGGTACTCAGCACATTGTGCAAGGTAAGCTCCTGCAGGTGCTCAGGACTTGTGGAAATGTCAGTCACTTGTGGAAATTGAGATTTATGCCTGCACCCAGCCTTCCACCCCAGAGCAGGAGTGATGGTCAGTGCACACATAGGAGCAAACCTGGGCAGGCAGTTTTCTATAGCTCTCTGAAATCAAAACAGAGTTTTCTTAAAGTTCAATAAGAATCAATGCTTAAACCTTTGCTCTGCCAGAAATAACTGGTTGAAATAGCACCTCATTGCTTTCAACTGTAAATCAAGCTCTTTGAAATAAAGGACAGTAGCTTATTTGGAGATGAGGAACACGGTTGCTTTTTTCCCAAAGCTTTCCCACAGAAAGATTTATGGCACTGTACCTATTTATGGTTTTCTATTTATTCATTTTTTTGTGACCCGTTTTTGTGATACCTGCATTCATCACCAGTTAAAGGGTATAGTCAAGAACTGCTACAGCTGGTTGGGGTTAAAAAGATACTGTACCTACCTGCTCACCACCTCACTCTGAAAATATAAGCAGGATAGGAAACAGGTACAGCTGGAAAGACAGCAGCAGATCTAATAGGGCTGTAACCTCCTCCCTCAGGTCATTTCCACCAGTGGATGTGAAGAAGAGCCAGAAGCTGTAACACGTTAAGGTTAAAAAAGCTGCAGCTGGAAGACCTCATCTGGCACCACGTTCCTGGCAAGTTGTAACTCACAGGAGAAGCTTGTGGAAAGGCTGGAAAGAGAATCCAAATCTCCCAGTCCTCACCCTGGTGCTTTCATCTTGGTGTTCTCCCTGATAAACACAGCCATTAAGCACAGTATCAGCTTCCATGTTGTTGGATGGCAGTTCTGGCCAAGAGTTCTATGCTGAAAAACATACTTTAATTTAATTAAACTGTAATAGTCCTCTACCTAGCTCAAACAACAGTTTTACACTGTAATCTGATTCCATAGAAACATGGCAAATTCGAGATGCAGCTCAAGGCGTTGCATTCAGGCGATTTACACTGATTTCAGCTGAATGCCTCTCAATCTTTACAGAAATACGCTTGGACAAGTTAGCAGGTTAGGTATGATGAGGATATGTCTCATAGGCCAACAGTAGGGTTAACTTGCCAGGTGTTAGCATTCCCAGTGCGCCTTGCTGAAACCACAGCCTGAGTTCAGGGCATGCAAGGCGACTTCAGGCGTTCTCCCTTTCATTGCAAGATTTCAAATAAGAGCCTTCCACCGTGAAAACAACTTCTTGCTCACTTCACAGGATGCAGAAAGAGATGTCCTGTTTCAGCTGTGGCTATTTTCAGATAGACCTCGCACTAGGATCTCACTACAAATTTTTCACATACTGCAGCCGGTCATGAAAAGGAAACCAAAGTATTTTAAAAAAAAAAAAAAAAAAAAAAAAACAAAAAAAGAAAAAAAAAAAAAAAAAAAAAAAATCACAAAAAGGAAAACAAAGTATAAAAAAGTGACAGTATTTTGCAGAAGAGTGCGTTCATGCCACTCTTCATAGGACACTAAACACGACAGCTGCTTTTAGAGGTGAGCATCAAGGCTCTATTACGTCTTCATTGAACAGGCAACTCCAATGCTTTCAAGCATTTCTTGTTATTCCTGCCCCAGCAGAAGGGTGCCCTTGCCTCCCTCTAATGCCAGCTGCCCTTATGGAGAGTTTAAGCTGATCTGTTTGCCTGTGAATGAGAATAGCAGATGCAGGGACACAAGGATGTCCCAGAGATGGTAACTTTCAGGAGAAAGGAGGGGAAATTGGCAGCAGCAGTCTGCTTCAGGGACACATCATGAGCAGGATAAATCTGCCAGAGTCCCCTTCTGCACCATCTGTAGATGAAAAAAGAGGCTTTGGAAGAATTCAGTACTTGATCCAGGTGATCTGGTGAACCATGGAGAGTGCCAAAATTGATATGCAGGAGTCTTCACTTAAGCCCAGCTTTAAACAGCAGTTTTAACCTTGTTTCTGTGCTCAGCTACATGTACACAGTTTTAACTTGCCTTTTTCATATGCAGCAGCTCTTTCACAAAGCCAAATGGCACGCAGGTTTACTGAAAGAGGGGACAGGTC
This sequence comes from Balaeniceps rex, assembly GCA_013401315.1. Lineage (NCBI taxonomy): Eukaryota > Metazoa > Chordata > Aves > Pelecaniformes > Balaenicipitidae > Balaeniceps > Balaeniceps rex. The sequence goes on from VYZW01050744.1 coordinate 76,996, forward strand.
AAATTTAGTGCTGTTGGGCCTTCACAGAGGAACCCTTGTATCTGCATAAAACACCATTGACTCCAAGGGGCTCCAGTCAGATCTCCTACAAGTCTCTCTCCTCAGACGTGACAGAAAGATCTGTGATTTAATTCATTCTCAAATCAGAATTGTAATGCTTTGGTAGTTTTAATGGGAGGAACAGATGAGGAGAATTAGCTTTCATTACAGACAGCATGGATTCCTTCGCTACTAAGAAGTGAAAAAGACCTATTTCCAGTAAAGGGTAAATAAAGTAATCAATCTCTGTGACTAGTATTTTAAAATGTCTAGCATGTAGATAACTATTGGCACAAATGTGAAAGGCTAGGAACAAGGTAATCAGGAAACACACAACCAATAATAGTTTTTTATGACCTTAGAAAATTGGATATCACTTATCTAAACAAGAGCTGTAAGTCACTTCTGCTAGATGAGAATCTGCTATGTCTCATTCACAGCATTTACATCATAGATTAATCATTGTTTAATCAAAATGTGGCAAGAACCCTTCTTTTGGGATCTTATCTTTCATGTCTGATACCAAGAAACTTTGTTTAGAGCTATTCTACATAGTCTGTGCAACCACTTTCCAGTGGGTGGGAGAGAAGGGTATGGAGTTCAAGTACAGATTTGGCAATAATCACTGGAAAAACCAAAAACATCTCCCTGTTCTGCCAACTCAGGCTTTTGACATATTTTCGGAGCTGTTAATCTCCTTCTCCTGACTTCCAAAAGTGCAACTCCTACTTCAAAAGCAAGTAAACTGGTGCTTATTTCCCTTCAATTAGCCTGTTCCCTGTGTACAACCAGAGTACTGCACCGTGGCCTTCTGTCTGCGGAGGTCTAATTGTTTTCTTAGACTGACTTCCTAAGGAAAGGAGGCGTACGCGACCATACTGGAGCAAGGGTTCCTTACTAATAATTGTGAAAGACACTGGCCATATTTGTACAGCCCTATTTGACAGAGTGGCAGAAATATCAAAGAGATCTCACAATGCCCCAAGGTTTGCTAAACTAGGTGTCCTGGGAGAAGAGAAAGTCATTCTTTGTCTTACATGGCAGACAAGCTGCAGTGCTGCCCACGTTATTCTCACAGCAAAGACTATATACAGGAGAGTGCGCTTAAAAACCTCCCCAGTTACACTGCAGGACAACACAAGCAGCCTGCAGTTGGCAGTTTACAACAGCTCACAACTGTCATCAACAGTTAGTGTCAGTAAATTCTGATTGAATCCGCTCTCTCCCCAAGCAAATAACGAGAAAAGCAGTTATTAAAAAAGCAGTGTGACTTGAGACTCCCTCATTAGATGAGCAGGGGCTAAGGAAAGCCAGGGAAAGAGCCCTTGGAAACACACAGAAAGGTATGTAACTCCCGAGCGAGGAAAACGAGCCACTAAAGAAAGCAGAGGCATTATCCGCCTGAAACAAAGGCCAGGGGAGATTAGAAAAGGGGACCAGAACAAGGATCCTATGTACAGTTTGAACTTAAAGCTGAATCCCCACGGACCTTTGAGTTCGGGTTCCTGAGACTCCTGACCAATGAATTGTTATCGGCACCTACATGTTCCTGCTCAACTTTGTTTAGTTGTACACGTATCTAGTTAAGCTTGTCTGTTAGAGGATGAACTAAGTTACCTGACAGCTCAGATGCTGACTACTCAGATTTATAACTTTATCAGCAGCAGGAAAAATCTAAATCCAAGATTGCAATCAACCACAAAACACAAATCCTTAAAAAATAAAGCAGACTACATTATTTTCAGGGCTTTGCAACCTAATTCTTATACCCGCAACACTAAAACTAAGACAAATCAGACAGAATTCAAGGCTTGAGGGCCCTGGTCTCCACTCCATCTGACACCACAACAACCCACAACAGAAAGTTTCAGTTGGGCAGATTTACCAAGAGCAGCGCTCAGCACAGGTGTGTCTACAAACGGACTAACCCAGTGGAAAGCGCAGTCTAAGTGGTGCGACTCAACAGTGTGATGGCTTTCAGATCCCACATCAAGGCTCAGAAAAAGCTTTCTTGCAACCTGAAGGCAATAAGAGAGATACTAAATGGTGTCTTAAGAAACTGCTTTTAAATGATCACTTTTCAGAACTTAACTGTATTTACTCAATCCAGCAGCTTTCAGTAAGACATCACACAGGCTTCAAATCCTCTACACAACCCCAGTTCTGCACAGTGTAGCAGACGTTGCAATTCTGCTCTTCCTCATGGGCGGCCTGCCTGCTCCAGGCCTTGTAGAGACTGATGCGTTTCCAGTGTCCATGGCTCACTGAAGGACT
>VYZW01050744.1:85536-95836 GCA_013401315.1 Balaeniceps rex
GGGCTAATGAAAAACTTTGAAAGTACAAACTGCAGATGAATAGTAACAAAAGACTTATTGACTTACTTAATACGGTGCTTATTTCCTTGCACATGGGACTGGTATGTTTCTATAGATGTAAGTGTGATGTTACATACCGGGCACACGTAATAACCAACCCCAACTGCTGAAAAGAAGGAACTTGTAGGTTAGAGAGCCTACACATGAAAGGCAAAACTCAAAGCACACCACGATCCCATCCCATGCAAGCGTCCTAACATAAAGCTCCCATAAACAATGTTTATAGATAGATATAAAGTCTCTGCTGCAATTTTACGCTATGAAGGTAACTGGTGAGGTGTACGGTTGCAGTGTAACCATGGCTTAAACATTAACAAAGAGTATTTCTGATGACTGAAGTGATCCAAGGTAATTCCAGTAAACTTGTCAAGTGCTGATGAGAATGAACTGTACTAAAAAATTAAATACTACTGTAAATACCTGACCCAAAGCAAGCACCAACAGATACCAATCCAGTCAGTCCAGATTTAATTAAAATAAGATCAGGTTAAACACTACCTGCTCAAATGTTCATGCAGCGTTGTTTCAACCCTGTGAAGATGCTGAGGGAATCATCGATACAGTACATTATGAATGTGGTACAGGAAGCCTCAGGCAAACAGATGAGGAAAACCTTTGTGTTTTCCAAGTTGTCATTTTGTCCTCTCCTACAAGCTGTGTCATCCATAGACCTAAGTATTCTGAAACCAGTGAGTAACCTTTTACCCCCTGCAAACCCAAGAGCTTCATCCATTAGGAAAATGCAGCATTAATTCCAATGGGCTATTGCTTTGCATCAAAACGTATTATTTTGTTTAAATTATAGCATGTCTTAGAGAGAGCTGTTTCATACTAACAATGACTTTTGACTATCAGGTGGAATTTTGAATTCCTTACTAAACAAAGGATTGACAGTTCTGTTGCACAGAACCAGATGATGCCCCTTCAAAATTTATGGAAGTTGCACAGCAACAGGGCCTTGGCTTTGGACACAGTGCTTGAACTGGAGCCAGTCCTGATGGGAGACTAGAGAACAATGACTGTTTAGGAAACGAATTTCCTTATGTGGGAAGATTGAAATAATTACAACCACCAGTTTCATGAATAAAAGATTAAGGGAAGACATGACACGAGTTTTCAATTATTTAAAGAACGCGACAAAAAGGAAACAAATGATTCAATTCTTGTGTCTGCTTCTTGTTCTGTGCACAGTGAAGAAATACATTGTGGTCAGAGAGAGCAGAGTTCAACGTTAGTAGAAGGTTTTAAGATGGAGAAAGTAAAGATCAAGAAGTCCTGGGAGATGGTCCTTATGGAGGTTGTGGAGTTCCCAGCAGAGACAGTTTTCAAGAACAAGGTGGATGAACATTTTAAGAATGACACGTATACAACTGATCCTGGCCTTGGATTTAGGGGACTAGGCTATTTTCTATGATTCTTTCAATTTGATTGCAGAACTCAGTGAGGACTGGATTTGGGTCTCCAAGTCAATAAGAAATATTTTCCAACCTACAACTGTCAGAGACAGAACTTTAGCAATTTATAGACCAAACAGAAAGGAAGAAATGAACTTGTTCTGTAACGCAGGAGAAGACTACCATTTCCTTGCACACATCAGAGCAGTTCCTTGAACAAATCACAACTGAACACTCGAGACTGTAACACTTGCTCATGCTCTGCTTACCATTTGTGCTGGATTCTGCAGGGACAGCTTTGTCTCCCAGCTCCTCCAATATCTTTTTCCGTGATTCATTTCTTCTGTGTTTCTTACCAACATAATGCTGCTGGGCCATGAGTGGATTATTGAAGGGAGCACAGCAGAGCTTGCAGTACTTGTCTGGATCATTTAGCTTCAACCTTGTGTTGGAGGATGACGAAGACTCTTCAGCTTTTGAAGGCAGCAAGGGCTTCTCAGCTGATGGCTTCTGTAAAGCTGGAGACATGAAGTAGAGGATAAATCTGCTGACAGCACAGCAAAGGAAAGGCTACACCAATTACATGGAGCAAAGCAGGTGACTGCACAACTACAGAGCTGGAAAGGAGAACGCTCTGGTGGGTGCTGAACTACTTGCAAGAGACAATAAAATATCTTAATACTTGCAAGGATATGAAAGTACAGACTGATAAGGAACACAACCTTGGAATATTCAGAAACCCCACCATTAGATACCTAAAAAATCAGCTGTGTTCGACGGCTGGTCACTGTAAGGTCCTTACACAGTCCAAGAGAAATGTACCCTGCAGGGGGTGATTCAGACCACATACACTATGCTCCATCTTTAAATACAGTTCAGCAACTTGTACAGGACTAACACCAGCTAAGTGTTGCTCGCGGACTAATTGCTTTTTAATTTCTTATCATATTAATTTATCAGAGGAACACCTTGTTGGGACTGCAGTGAATTCTCAGAACAACAACAAACACCTTTCGTTAATAAAAAATCAGGAATATTTGCCTTTAGTTTCAGTCAATGAAAGACAGGGAATTTGAAAGCAAGGCTCCACGGCTTCAGAGTTGCACGGGGTACTATCTTTGTTTATTCACCTAAGGAGTTACCACAAGACAGCTCCACAACTTCGGCAGAATAGGAAGGCATAGAGACATGGCAAGTGTAGGAAGATACCTCTCTATGTTTGTTTCAGAGAGTGACAGGAAAACACATGCAAAGCCAGCTAATTAGTTCTTACCAGAAACAGGCTGCATGCTCTGTCCTGGCATGTGGGCTTGGTCTCCCGATAATTGCTTCAGCTTTTTAGCATGGCTCTTTCCCAAGTAGTGAGACAAAGCAACAACTGGGGAAGTAAAAATCACGTTGCAGAGATTGCAGTATTTGTTTTTGTCCAGTACTCCGCTCCCATCCATCTGAAACCAGGCAAGGGCAAGCTCAGTTACAAGCATTCACCGAAGTACACAAGGAAACATTTTATTTAGCGATGAAGAGAAATATTGCACCTGAAAATTGATGCAATCTGTTTTCTTCTGTTTGCCATGCTCCTGCCTCTCACCTTTCTCACCATGCATTTGGATGTAAAGACGAACTTTCTGAGCATGCTTTTTGCCCTGGGAAGAGACTAGAATTATTCCTGTTTCAGCAACAAGGATCCAAGAAGTGACTGGGACTTCATTCATCAAAACCTACTTTCAACACTTGCCAAATTGTATTTGTATAAAGCAGAGCCACAAGCAGACAAACGCCAGCTCATGTAACAATATTACACTTTAATCAAGAATATAGTACTTAGCATTACTCATAACGTTTTGCCTTGAGCAGCCCTTGGAGTCATCTACTCTCAACTCTTTGGGGAACCAAATATCCTGACATGTCCCCTTACAAATAGGGATGCTAAAATAAGTCAAGGAAAGGAATGCAGCCATGCCACAGAGCAAGTCTGCTGTGCTCCTTTACCACTAAGCCTGGGGGCTTGACATGAAGGCTGTCCCATGTCGTGGCACAGAAGAACAACAGGCAGCAGGACCTAACTTACTTTCCTAAAAAAATGTCTAGTCTCCCTGTACAGTCAGTAGAGAGAAACAGGTTTCCCTGGAAGCGGAGTTAAAGTATCTCCAGCTTGGAGTCAGTCTATGGAGATTTCTACACCTTTCTACTGAGCTTACAATAGCCCAGGTACCTAAAATTGGGTGTTAATGTATACTTCCCTCAGCTGCAATTATTTTCATTCTTAGATGCTCCCTGAACTCATAACCTTCAAACTCCTGCACTTGTAACGTACTTACCCACATGCCACACTATACAGTGGTAACCTACAAAGCAAAACAAGTAACTTGCCTTCTCTGACCTGATGCTTTTCAGATGTCTTTTAAGGATTCTGAGGAGCAGCGCAGGATATTGTAACAATATTATCAATATCAAAGAGAAAGAGGACCTATCATACCTGGCTAGACAATACAAGCACAACTCAGAAGAGTCAGTTATTTCCATCAATTCATTTTGTAATGGTGAAGTCAGGTAACTTTACAATTGCATCTATTATCCTCAACTGGATTTTGATCCAAGAAACAGCAAATCAAACTGAGGGTCTGAAGTCTGTGAAATTCTGACAGTAAAATTGCTGCTTAAGATAAATCAAAGTAAGGAAATACAACACCTTGCAAGACCTGAGTCTTTATAACATGAATACCAAGAAAGACTCCTGACAACAACTGACATTTTAAACTTTAACTTTTGCAAGAAGAAAGAAAAAGACAGAAATGTCTGTGCCTGCAAACCTGCATACCCTCGAGATCAAGTTTCAAAATAAAGCATGCTGTCCGACATCTGCAGCAATACCCTAAGGCACACAGGTATTCCAAGAAATGCCTTCAGCACGATTCATACAGCCTGCCTCAAGCAGACACTGTGTGTCGCTGGGTGAAGCATCAGAAGGCATGACCTCAATCCTCTACAGCTAGCACTGCACTGTGCCATACATATGTTCTGGCTCATGTGGTACAGATCTGCTTCAATCCCATATACAGCACGGCCTGAACCCGCTCAGTTCCTTCTAAAATCATGCTGCAATTCGCAGGTGATTGCTTTTCACTATACCGAACCCACAACTTTCACATTCAAGTCTGGTTAATGTCTAAGCCTAGCATAAGCTTTGAGAAACACACCATAAAAAGTCTTTTACAAAACTACGTAGAAACCCCAAACAAATAAACCAAAGGCCCAGTGCTTGCTAGGAGAAATTCTCCTTTCCAGCCTACCTTATAGTGTGACAACCTTTGAGACTCAAACTGCAGCACTGCCCTGCAGACCTTACAGAAAGTGTCAGTGAAAAGGTCTTTCCTTGTTGCCTCATCTAAAACGTCATCTAAATGGAAAGAGCAAAAGACAAAAATCAGCCAGTACTTAGGACAAGATACATTTGCACGTCTTTGCTTACACAAAACTTCAATCACTTTAATATTCACATGCAGCACAAGATGAAGGAATCATAGAATCATTAAGGTTGGGAAAGACCTCTAAGATCATCTAGTCCAACCGTCAACCCAACACCACCATGCCTACTAAACCATGTCCCGAAGTGCCACGTCTACACGTTTTTTTGAACACCTCCAGTGATGGTGACTCCACCACCTCTGTCGTGGTTTAGCCCCACTCGGCAACTAAGCACCACGCAGCCGCTCGCTCACCCTCCCCCTCCCCGGTGGGATGGGGGAGAGAATCGGAAGGGCAAGAGTAAGAAAACCCACGGGTTGAGATAAGAACAGTTTAATAATTGAAATAAAATAATAATAATAGTAATAATAATAATGATAATAATAATAATAATAATTGTAATGAAAAGGAGAATGAGAGAGACAAACAACACCCAGGGAAAAGAAAACAAGTGATGCAACCGCTCACCACCCGCCGACCGACACCCAGCCAGTCCCCGAGCAGCGATCGCTGCCCCCCGGCTAACTCCCCTCGGTTTATATACTGAGCATGACGTCATATGGTATGGAATAGCCCTTTGGTCGATTTGGATCAACTATCTTGGGCTGTGCCCCCTCCCAACTTCTTGTGCACCTGGCAGAGCATGGGAAGCTGAAAAAGAAAGTCCTTGACTAGTCTAAGCATTACTTAGCAACAACTAAAACATCAGTGTGTTATCAGCATTCTTCTTATGCTAAATCCAAAACACAGCACTATGCTAGCTACTAGGAAGAAAAGTAACTCTAACTCAGCTGAAACCAGGACAACCTCTCTGGGCAGCCTGTTCCAATAATAATAAGGAACCAATGTTCATCCACTGAATCACACTATACCTCGCTGTGGCTTCAAAGCAATGCTGTAAAGCCACCTAAACCTTCCTACTTACAGAAGTATTGCTCTCATGGACTTACAAAGTATTACTGTAAGAGTACCTGGACTTTAAAAACAAAGACAGAAACTCTTCACTGGGTTTTCAGTCCACTTCAAATAGGGCACAATGTCAGAAATACTTGACTAATGGCCTAAAAAGAAGGATTCTAACTGGACTAGATCACACAGTTAGTTAAATACGGGAATACTCCTTAAAGAAGATATTTAAAGAAGGTCTGGGAGTAGCTCCATATATGAGAAAAGGCAGGAGGTCTCAGATGCTTAGGAAGGTTGTACCTGTGTCCCCTATAACAATTTAGCTGATTTAGTTATATGGGGAAAAGCTGCTCTAATGGCTTGTTTTGATTTTCGTTGCCCTGTTCCCAGTTAACTCATGGCCTGTATACACTTTAATTCGTACTAAAATTGGCCCAGACTTGAAGCTATTCCTGAATAAGTGTATGTGCAAGCACATTTGATCGGGGGGGGGGGGGGCACTCTAATAAGCACTTAAAAGTAGTACCAACATCATGTCAATTAAGAGAATTAAACACACCCTTGAGAAGAGCATAGCTGTGCTAGCAAAACCCTCACAAAGATAAAGCTACATCACCACCCCAGTTCCTTCTCCTCTTAATACACTTAATTCATTAGGGAAACCAGTTTAACTCATATTGCTTGAAACACTTCCCTGGTACAGGCTACGCTTTCAGGGAGCAAGTTTACTCACACTGCTATACCACCAAAATGGTTTCCGTGCTGAAACTCTAGGACTACCTGTTTCTTTTTCATCCCCAGTGGGTCACACTAATCCCAGTTAAGCTAGAATTTCACTTTTTGGTGTGCCCTGCTCTTAAAAATAAGCCAAAGTTAAACAAGTTTAAAGCAAAAATAAAGGAAGCCACATAACTAGACAGTTCAACTAAGCCATGCTCTTCAAATGAAGCTGAGGATAAAGGGAAAATATTGGGGAAAGTATCGTGATGTCTTAACTGAGCTTAAACCCTCTAGGTTTACCCAACAGTCCATCCTGGAAGCCACATGTGGAGCAGTTGGCTTTCCGTGCTTTGCACACAGCCTGGAGAGATCGTGGGCAAGGAAAGCATCGCTCCCTGTGGTCTCAAGGCTTGGTGCCAAATGCCATCTAGAAACTCGTAAAGGCAATCAGCCTTTACTCTCAAGTCTAAAAGATTACTCTCTTGGTCCCTTGCCAAAGCAAAGTCCAAGGGAACATGAAAAACCAGAATCAAACACTGTGTATTGTGTCCTGCAACTCTAACAGAGCTAAGCTGTGGGATGGTCAGTTCACAAATGATTAAGGAAGGACTAGAATCTACCCAGTCCCCCGTGTGTGCCCTGGACAACACATGACTGCCATGTTTGCACAAGTAAAAAGCCACTTAAAACCAGCATGAATTTCAGTACAAGCTGTATGACGTATACTTTACTGCGCCAGTATCACCCCAGGAATGTGGCTCCAGTGGAAGCCTGAAACAAGGAATGCCAAACTGCTTTGACAAGCCAACACTGACACGTGCAACCAGGTGAAAATCTACCAGCAGCTCTATGGGCACTGACAAAACCTGAGCAATGGCAGATGCAGAGGTCTTTTCTCAGACTGTGTGCATGGCTAACCCCACTTTGCCTTCCCAAAGCAGCACTCCTGAAATTGTTTAACATATAGATCTCAGTAAAGCTGGCTCTGATGAGGCTTTTGGCTGAGACTGCAACAACGACTGGGTAGCAAAATGCTGCTGTCTAGCATGGTTTACTATCAGTCCCTGATATAAGAATTCATTTACTAATAAACCCTTTATTTTCATGAGGTACAACGGCCAGGTGACTAATCCTTTAGAGCTTTTATTTTCTGTATTTTGAGTCATCCGTTCAATATTCTACAGCTACTGACTCACATAGCTTAAGCTGCTTCAAGCAGAGGAGTGAAAGATGGACACAATAAACAACTTGAGTTGATCCACACAAGAAAATCCACCGACTTAGTTTTTGGGCATTAGATGAAAGCCCATCTTGCACCCAAAACGCATGAATTGCAAATGTTTGTAGCAGAAAAAGCCACTTACAAGGGATAATTACACCAGTTTGCTCCAGTGTACTGAACTGTAAAACCAGCTACCTAGAGAAAGATAACTGGAACAATATTCCCTATTTAAAAAAACAACAAAAGGCAAATTGCAATGCAACTAGGTGCAAGTCTATGAAATACTACTATCATGGACAGTATTCACTGTATTTCAATTTGCGTAACTTCTCCTTGGAAAACAGATGTTTGTTTCAAAGACAGACTTCTTTATATCAGTTAAGGACAGTGTTCCATGCATATTTTCCTTGACTTAGCAATGAACTGCACATCCTTCTTGGCAGACAAAACCCAACCAAGTGCACGCTACAAAAAAAAAAAAAATCCTAAAAGCATTGTAATGCAAAATTAAAATTGGATTTTTAATTCACCTTCTTCTTGGCTGACCACTGTGATGAAAAGATTGGATTATAGGGAGCAGAAGTCTGGTTGTCCAAGTAACTCCTATTGTGCCTCTTGGAGCCGTCCTGAACCCTGCTGTGTCCTTGTCCTCGATGGCATTTTGCAGTAACTGATGAATCGCACTAATATTATTCTAGGAACAGTTTTAAATATTGCTCTTCATTGTTACCAGAGTTGTTTTCGTTCTTCAATACTGTAAAAAGGCTGACAGGACTTGACTTACTCAGATTCTTTCTTCTTTGTAAATTTATCACATAATCTTAGTTCTCTTTTCTCTTTATAGTGTTGTGTTTTCTATTTCTCATTAAGTCTTTCCATTTTTCACCTCCTAACACTGTTGTCCCTCTGTTTTGGCTCTATCTTTTCTCAAGATAAAGGCTATGCTACTACAGCTGAGACAGCAGCGATGAATGCAGAATTACAATAATCTTAGTAAAGTCTCCTACCTCAGTCTAACACTTGTAGTATTGCTAAGCCCAAGAATTGGTTTCCCCCGAGAGAGATCTACAAAAATAAAGACACGGCGTTCACAACAGCTGCCTTTATTTTGGAACCTTGAAGATTTGCTTTGCTCAGTTTTTCTCTGTGGTCACAAGACAACTGTTAACACATATCACATGAAACAGGCAGGGTTCCCAAACAATGCCTTGGCTGGGGAACGCAAACCATGAGCATGGTAACGTAACCCGCTTTAATGCAGCTCTTGGCATTCACCTGCTGTTAAATTAGCAATAGCACAGGAGTTCAGCTCCGGCTTTGTCAGTATGATACAGCCAAGCACAGCATAACGCTGTCTGCCTTCCTTAGACCAAACAAGGCCAGAACATCCTGATCCACAAAAAGGATACAGCAGCTGCTACCCAAGTCGGTCAGAAGCAAAGCTACCTAGCACTTCTGAAAAAGCTGGGTAGCCACTTTAAAAAAACCCTGACCTGATAATTTCAGCCTCAAACCACATGAAAAACTGTACATGTAAACATAACCTTTTTCTTTTTATTTTCTGTATAGTTAGCTGAATTTTAGGCAAATACATATGCCTTGGATAACGTATTTCTACTGGAGTCTGCAGACTGCATGGAGTCAAATTCAGGAATAAACTGATGGGTCTGTCACTTAAATCCCAACCAGGCAGTGAGTTGTAAATGGTCTTCAGTCTGGTCTGGGCAACTGCAGGCTCCTTCCCAATGGCAACAACGCACATCAATAGCCCTCTTCACTATATGACACGTCTCTGCTCACCTCCAGAGAAGGGTCAAGAACAAGTCTGTCCTTTCTCCTTTTAACTACGCCTCAAGACCATTTGCAACACACAAAAATGACAGAGCACAGGGAGATCTATGCTATCACTGCCTGTGTGCAACCAGTTCTATAAATACTAAACTGAACTTGAGGCCTTCAGCTTTCAGATTCACAAGAAATCTTTCCTGGCAACCAAGAAAAACTTTGTAAAAAAATAGCTTACCTTACAGTTTGCAACCATGCCATCAGAAACTTTTCAGAGAATCAATCAAAAGCAGTAGCCTTGCAGAACTGCCATAGTGACCTTGTCATTTTTATGCCTCCAAAACGTTTAAACAGAGGTACTGGTATCATGAATTCAGAGCCTTTTGTCATTAAGAAATGGTTCACTGCAAAACAGACCAACTACTGTTTGTCACAAAGGGACTGCTCCTTAATAAAAGTATATGGATTAAAATGTTTTAGAAATATAAGACGTGAGATTAATTTTTTAAAATAAAAGATATAAATGTTCATGCTGCATGATGAAGTCAAACCAGTAATATTCAGTGTAGCTTTTCCCTTATTTTTAGGCTATTTCCCCCCCCAAATTTACGTTTGTCAACAGCCCATACTTCGGAGGACAAGTCCAAGTCTCTAGACTGGAGTCCTTAATCCAGCCCACACCTCTAATGACCCCATGGCAATATTTTTTCACGTGATTCTTAGTAGATCTTATGGGTTTGTCCTT
>VYZW01050744.1:103545-150919 GCA_013401315.1 Balaeniceps rex
TGTTTTAAAAGCTCAGGTGAATTAAAAAAAAAAAAAAAAAAAAAAAAGGCCAAACTGGGCTCTGTTGTTTGGAAACGAGTGCTGTTAATGCCGGCACTGCATCTTTCCATAAACTAGTTTCATCACTCGAACAGCGTACAACTACACTACCAAAACAGGGGTTAAACCTAGCGTTGCCCAGATCTTCTCAAATGCACAAACTAAACCAAATGTGAAACACAATGCTCCCCCTTTTGCCCAAGGTGAGCAAGTAACAAGATGCTTTGCCTGCTCTTAGTGCTCTGAACTCAACACAGAAAAATATTTTAAAGCATTAAGCTTGAAGTACAATATATCAATCACTACTAATAAAATTAAGCTGCCCACTTCTTGCAACACAGTTTCTTGATTCTCTTAATTTTTCTCCCTGTTGGTCCAAGTCCTCTTGTTTCCACTACTCTGCCTCCGCTGAACATCACACTTCTCTCTGCTCCCTGCATCCTATCACACCCATGAGGGCTGGACCAGCCTGTCACAGCTGAAGCAGACTGAAATCAGCTATTTTACCAGCAAAAAAGTTGCAATTATTTTTTAAAGTGTTAAATCATTTTTACTGCAATAAATTGCTCAGGATTTCAGAAAGCAAGTCTTTGATTTTTTTTTTTTTTTTTTTTTTTTTTAAAGTAGGTTACTAGCNTTTAATTTCTGTGAGCATAGTTTGATCCCACTGTACTTTACTTCTTGAAACACACTGGCAAAAAGTGAATAGGGTGCAACAGAAGGCTGATTGGGTGGTTGGGTGCTGGGTGGTTGGTTCCTTCTGAAGAAGAATCTAACACATTAGACGTCTTAAACACTGCAAGATAAGCTGTTAGTTTCCTTGCCAGGCATGAAGTTATTTCCTTAGGACAACAGAATTTTCCCTTTCCACTCTGTCATGGTTTAACCCTCCTGGGGTCTTAAGAACACATAAGAAATACACCTCCCAATCCCCACTTTGTAAACTCTCTGAGGCAGGTTAAGACAAGTTACTTACCCTTCTGCCCTGCTCTCTTCTGACATATAAATACTCTCATATGATTGTACAACAGTAGTTTGCGCAATGTTATTTCTCAGCCTACCGTCAGTGCTACTTAAGACAGGCTTGTGGAACGCTGGGTGAGAAACACATGATCAGAGAATTGGTACCTGACTCTTTTTTTTTTTTTTTCCCCCCTCCAGTAAGTGAAGATGTGTAGAATAGAAAAGGTGAGAGAGGAGAAAATTAGTCATTTATTACAGGAGAGCGCTATACACCGAGTCTTGAAAAAGGATGCACGGTTGTAACTACACTCTCAGAGATACCAAGGGTTTTTATCTTGTTGCCACTGAGTCAAAAGAAACCCCTTAGGCTAAAACAAACAAACAAAAAACCCCAAGGAGGGGGGGTGTGGGTGAAGAAATTAGCAAGAACTGTTGCCACACAAAGTTTCCAAAGCCAAAAGTTACTGCTAATTTTATATTTAAGAAAAGGATACCCTCCCTCCCCAACAGGCTATCAAACCAGAAACGACACATGACGTCCAGTTCCAGAGCTTGTGTCTGGCACAGGTATGAATGAACAAGCATAACCAGCAATCCTTGCTGCGTGTGGCTCGTGACGAAACCTGTACCAGATGTGCACTAAAAATAAGGGTGTGAGCTACCTCTAAACACTGAGAATTTAAGAAACACAACCTTCAGACTTTTTAAATCCCTTGAAATTCCCAAGAGGTCAAAGTTACTTTTAAAGTTAAAGGCTTTGTTGCTAATGTACCAAAGCACATTTGGGAGTTCAGGAACATGACAATTCAGTTCAAGAAATTAAGTGTGAAAAATGGAATTTAAACCTAAACATAGCAAGACCACATGCCTAACTTTCCCCAAGTATATTCCTTTGAAAAGCATACATACTTGTGTTGTTTTTTCCCCTCCAGAAAGCTGACTGCTTAAAATAGCTGTCAGCTTTTTAAACACAGTGATTAATTCCACCAGTTATTTCTGTTCAAGAGTACTACTAAATTTAACTGACAATGGGGAAATCTGCTGTTAATGGATGTTTCACATATTTAACCAAAGCTTATGTTTATGCATTGCTAAGTGTGTGGCTTTTTTTTTTTTTTTTGAACTTGATTTTCATTATACAACTGAATAGTCAATGCTTATAAACCATTGACCGAAGCCTTTCAACACACAAGTACTTTATACCCATTATGAATGGCTTGGTGTTCCTGGAAGCTCAACACTTTTTTTTTGGGTGCTATTTGCTAGATTTCTGGAAAGATTACCTGGGAAGGAGAGGACATGGCAAGTTACCATCACTTCTCAGCCACAACCTTAAGATTCAAGGGCTCCGTATCACAGGTCTGGTGTATAGAAGTAACCTGTTTGTCATCTTACTGTCTCAGAAGCATGAGATTAGCTTATGAAGCTAGAGGAAGACCTCACACAGAATCATTAAGGCTGGAAAAGACCTCTAAGATCATCTAGTCCAACCATCAACCCAACACCACCATGCCTACTAAACCATGTCCCAAAGTGCCACGTCTACACGTTTTTGGAATACCTCCAGGGACGGGGACTCCACCACCTCTGTGGGCAGCCTGTTCCAATACTTGACGACTCTTTCAGTAAAGAAATTTTTCCTAACATCCAATCTAAACCTCCCCCGGTGCAACTTGAGGCCATTTCCTCATCCTATTGCTTGTTACTTGGCAGAAGAGACCAACACCCACCTCACTACAACCTCCTCTCAGGTGGAGAGCGATAAGGTCTTCCCTGAGTCCTCCAGGCTAAACCACCTCAGCTCCCTCAGCTGCTCCTCATAAGACTTGTTCTCCAGCTTTGTTGCCTCCTCTGGACACGCTCCAGCAACTCAATGTCTTTCTTGTACTGAGGGGCCCAAAACTGAACACAGTACTCAGGGGGTGGCCTCACCAGTGCCGAGTACAGGGGCACGATCACTTCCCTGGTCCTGCTGGCTACACTATTTCTGATACAAGCCAGGATGCTGTTGGCCTTCTTGGCCATCTGGGCACACTGCTGGCTCATGTTCAGCCAGCTGTCAGCCAGCACCCCCAGGTCCTTTTCCACCAGGCAGCTTTCCAGCCACCCTTCCCCAAGCCTGTAGCGTTGCATGGGGTTGTTGTGACCCAAGTGCAGGACCCAACACTGGGCCTTGTTCAACACCATACAGTTGGCCTTGGCCCATCGATCCACCCTGTCCACATCCCTCTGCAGAGCCTTCCTACCTTTGAGCAGATCGACACTCCTGCCCAATTTGGTGTCATCTGCAAAGTTACTGAGGGTGCACTTGATCCCCTCATCCAGATCATTGATAAAGATATTAAACAAGGCTGGCCCCAACACTGAGCCCTGGGGAACACCACTTGTGACCGGTCGCCGACTGGATTTAATTCCATTCACCACAACTCTCCGGGCTCAGCCATTCAGCAGCCAGTTTTTGCACTGGAGAGTTAAATGCAAGACTACCTTTTACGAGCTGCCTATGAGCTTGGACCAATTTCAGATACCCTACTTGCTCCTTCCACATATAAAACACAGACAAAACTCGTGTTGCATTTTGCTCCTCATTAATTTCTGCCTTTGGCATCGAACGCCTATTAGTTTTCAATACTGGCATCATGAGAACACACGTTATTTCACAGAGGGAACGGCACTACTCTGCCTCTACCATACTCTGACAGGCTCCCGCCATCACGTCCCGCCTCCCGGCCCCAAGGGACCCGTGTGGCTCCGCGGGGCCGGGCCCCACTCACCTTCACGGCGGGCGGCAGCGAGGGGAGGCCGCAGGGAAGCTTGCCCGCCCCGCTCCGCCATGGCCGTGGCCCCGGCACAGCCGACCGGCAGCCGCCGCCGCCGCCCTTAAGGACACCGCGCCGCCGGCGGGGCCGGGCCGGGCCGCCCTGGCGGGGCCTTCAGGGCCGGGACACCTTAACGGGGCCTGGCCACCGCCTCTCCCACAACGAGCTCCTCCTGCGGGCCGGCTTCACCCCTCCACCCTCACCGCTTTAACCGCCCCGGGGGACCACCGTAACCCCCGGCTGGCTCCGCCGATCCCCAGCCCTCACTGGCTGCCCTGCGCCCGGCCCGGCCTCCCCCTCCCCGGCCAGCCCGGGGCCTCCCCCTCAGGGCCCCACAGCCCTCCGAACTGACTGGGGGCTACTTGTAACTGCCTGGTAACTACTAGTAACTGCTTGGTAACTACTAGTAACTGCTTAGCAACTGCCTAATTACTAGTAAGTCCTAGTAATGTTGTAGTTACTGCCTGGTAAATACTACTAGTAGTAGCAGCTCAGTGTCTGCCTAGTAACTTCCTCGTAACTGCCTAGAAACTACTAGTAACTTCAGGCCTCTCTCCTCACCTTGGGCAGCTCCTCTCTGTCCCCGGCACCCAAAACACCCCCAAACCCCACCAAATGGCTGACGATCCACCAGCGAGCCCTCCCCTCTATCACCCCATCGAGCCATCCACTCTTCGGGGCTGGATTCCCCCCAGCACCACCCCCAGGAGAACAGGCAGTCTAATTTCCCCCAAATTTTCCCAGCTGTTGCCCCGAAAAGGGGTTTCATCGGGATGCAGGGCTTGCCCTCGCTCTGCAGGTGATGACATTTAATGTTTAAAGCTGAATTACAATGACAAGTCTGAGGAGCACCCACCTAGGACAGTTGCTTTTCTCCCTCTCCCCCCCCCACCTTTTTTCTCTCTAATTCGTGACTCGTCTGAGTACTGCTCACCACAGTCCAAAGCTGCTGTGATTAAATTTGAGAAAACTGTGCTTTGGATAATTTTTTAGAAGGCAGTAGAGGGTGCTGTTTGTTCTCCCGTTAGGAGGATCGGGCCACTCACCCCTCCAGCCCAATATCCAGGCAGATCTGAAGCGCAGGATAACCTGCTATTGAAGAAGGGTCAGCCTTGCTCGGCGCCCCAAAATCGGCATGCCTCTCCAGCTGGCTTTGAAATTCAGTGTGTTTCCAAGGGGTTGAAAGTAGGGTCATTGTTCCAAATAGGTATTTAAAAAGCAGGAATCCCTGCTACCGGCCTCTTTTGGCCCTCTCCAACTTTCCTGGTGGTTTTTTTTTTCTCAGATTGACATTTTTACCACCGTATTTTTGCACACAGCTGGGTCTGAAACCGTGGGCCAGTGGTGTGATGTGCAGCCAGATGGCTGATCTCCTCCTGTACGACCCGGCTGAGCACGCACCACCGTGGCATTTACTGGGCTGGAAGGGGAGAAATGAGACTTTTGTTATGCTCTGTCTCGGCCAAATTTTTTTTTTTTTTTGTGATCTGAAGGGGTGAGGGATGCATTGTACTGGGTGCAGCATGGATGTCTGACTGTGCAGAGACCTGCTCTGTTGTAACTCTGTCCTAGAGGGACTTTGATCTGTTGTTTTTAGTTGGCTACTTTGAAGATAATTATATAGTTATATTCTTTGTTATTCTATATTCTTTGTTATCTGGGAGTCAGAAACAGTATTTAGTGTGATTAATGACTGGGTTCAATATAGCCACACTCCAAATCATGGTTTTTTTAGAAAAAAAAAAACCAGCACCTAATTTTGAGGTGCTAAAGTACCGCTGGCAAATATATGTATCTAAAAGGCACTTACACCCAGGGGAATTAAACATGGGCAACAGGTGAGACTAGAGCATCCTGACATCACGTATCACACAAGTAGAGCATTGCAATTAAAATTGTAATTGCTCGCAGGGGCTAATTGCCTGTAGTGACTTTTCTATGCTGCGCAGCATAAACGCTGGGAGGTTTGTGCTGACGGCTCTGCGACGGCTCTGGCCCTCCTCAGAACGAGTGGTTGTTTGGGGAAGATTGCTCATAATCACATGAGCACCTGGATCACCCTGAATTTATAGAGTTGTGGATTGATATTGTTTGTGCTTGGCGCACTCAGGCAAACTATAACACGGGATATTTGTGCTGAAGCGTGACACCATACTTCATTTGCAGGCAAGGAAAATTGCCAGAAGCTTTCAGCAGAAGATGCTGAGCAGTTATGTGACTGTCTTGAAGAGCATGATGATACTTCCCACTGCCTTGGCAAAGTAAAGCATTTCTTTTACAGTCTAGGGATGCACAGGAATTACCCTCTTTATTTCTCTGCACGTCACTTTCCCCGTTAAAACGGACAGGCTTTTCTGTGCAGCACAGAGATGTGGGAAGAGATTCGCAAACGTTGATATCTGTGCAGTTCTTAGAGATCCAGGAAGAAATAGCATCAGGTTTCCTAGGGGTGGGAGAGTGAGATTAGTAGGAACCAGCCCCGCACAGTGCTGTTAAATGATAAAAAAAAGCTGAACGACAATCTGGGCTGGGTTCAGTTTCCACAGTGAGGTTCGCTCTTGTACATGCAGGCCTTCCCTTGTGTCACCCCGAACTTGTACTGGCTGCTGGGGGCAGAGAGCAAAGCAAGGGCCTGGCTTCTCACGGGTTTGGTCTCACTGGTGCACCCTCCTTTTCCACTCCGGTGGCTCAAATTCCCCCATCTCTTCCGCGGCTGAGCATTGGAGGTGGGGAGAGCCCTCAAATGCAGTGCTGTTTCAAAGAGGTTTAGTGCATCCAAAATTGTGCAAATATCTAAGATGTCCTGCTTTGCTTCCACAGCCCGCGCCGAGCCGCTGCTGTCCTTCCAGCTCCTTCCACGCTGCTCCATGCACTCGCCGCCACCGGCATTTGGGAAGTGACGCCCCTTTTCCGGGCTTTGGTGGCAGCGGAGGATGACGAGAATTTGAGGGTGTGTGTTTCACTGTTATTCCTGCCTCTAAACACACTGTCCATCTCCTAGAGGGTAAAAATAAAGCAGCTTTGTTTAATTTCTGGAAAAAGCCAGATGACAGTGGAAGGGGTCAGAAATATGCATACCAGCCCTCCCTGTCCCACTGTCTCAGCTGTTGCTTCCTGAGAGACAGAAGCATGTGGTTGCTAAAAATACCCTGCAAAGAGAATACATTCTCTCTCCAATGGGAGAGTATAAATTAATCCGAGTTGTAACATATACAACTGCTTGTGGCTGGGAGAAACAATTCCAAACGTCGTTTTGGGAGGGGGTTTTCCTAATGAAGCAGAAGTCCCAGCCCTGTGCCTTCTGTGCATAGGTTGGCGATACTGCGCAGAGGATCTTCGCCTCCTGCCTCTCCTGCTCCCACCCCCTCGCCCTCCTATGGGAAACGGTGCGGCCGGGGGTGGGGGGAGGCCAGCCCTTTTATAAGCGTGGTCTTGTAGCAAGTCGAAGTTGACAAGAGTGGCGGGAGATTTGGCTCGCTCCGAGATACCCGCTTCCCAAGCCTTGGGGTCCTCTTTGGGATGACCAGAGGGGGAATGGAGTCAGTCGAAGTGTTCACGTCTGCAGGCAAAGGCAGGGGCTTGAAAGCGAAGAAGGAATTCTTGCCTGGGGATGTCATCTTTGCAGAGCCAGCCTACGCTGCTGTGGTTTTTGATAGGTAAGAGAAAAGCACTTCTAAAACACAGAGTGAAAGTCATCTCGATGCAAAATTTCATCTGGCTGGGCGGGTAAATTTTGAAGGCATCTGGACAGCATCAGAGAATGCTGTCCGTTGTGAAGGGAAGTCAGAAGCACTTCTGTAAAGATGCATTCACAGCTTATAGTGAATGTCCTTCGCAGGGCTCAGATCAGCTTTTTACTTTTAATATGGTGCAATCTGTTTCCAGGATGTGATCTTGCAAGGTGCTTGGTGCCATCAGCTTTTACCAAATGCAGTGAAAGTTGCATGTATTCAGTGCCTCACAAAACCGGACCCATGTTACGCTCCGGTGAACTGCCAGGAATTAGTGTAATTCAGGTACAGCAATCTCAGACTGACTTTGCTGAAGCCTCCAAAGTATAATGCATGATAAAAGTGAGCTACATTGTGCTCTGCTCATGTGTACCACCTCCCAGCTATACACGCAGCTTCATTGCCCACTGCCTTCAAACTAGAATCTGGTGGGGATCTGCGAGTGATATTGTTTCTGTTGAAGTGTTTTTATGTTTATAGTTAGCCAAGTTAACTGCAGACAAGTTTCTGCTTTCACTCTTGCACGAGACTGGTTTTAAATTTTTGTTCACACTGGTGTAGCCAGAAACTGAAATCTGGTGCAAACGCATTTTTCTTTTCTGCTGCTTGTTTCAAGGTCGAACAACATTTGGTGAACCTGCGCTGCCAGTGTGGCTGGTAGGTGCCCACTTCTGCCCTTCAAATATGTGGAAGATTCACTTAAATACCCTGAAAGCTAAACGACACAAAGAACCAATTTCTATGTTAATCTCCCATGGGATAAATCTAGAATAAAGCCTCAGACATGAATGGAATTTGTTCAGCCTTGTAATATGCTAACTGAGAACAGAATTTGGCCCAAACTTTTAAAATGAGGAGCTAGATGTCAGCTGAAGGTTTAATTCTCGGCTTAGGAAATTTGTGAGCATTCTTCACAGGTGTCATGGTGAGTCCCGAGACTGATTTTTTTGCCCCAAACTGCCAGTGATTTTAGTGAATGTTCTGCACACTAAATAGGACGGTGAGTGATTCTGCCTAGCTGAGCTTTCCCTGATTGAATCAACTCTGCTAATGAAGTCTGGGACGCACGCGGAGCTCATGCTGCTGTTTTAATCCCGGTCATTTTGTAGCTGAAGCTGATTTGTGCTACTGTGTGATCTGGCAATAGCAGAGAATTGGGGATTAAATGGACAGAGCAGGAAATAATTTTTTTTGTGTCTTTCATTCACTTTTTCCTTGCCGTTATACTGTCAGTGGGTCAACATGTTTATGAATCTTTACAATAGCAGCAAGACACTTTCTAGTTTGTATTTTAATATGTCACTGCAAGAGCTCACATTAAAAATGACACTTTTTATTTTAAAATATTAAGTTCTTGAATTCTTAACCTTGAGTTCAGTTACAGTAGTTAGTGACAAAACCATCTCTCCTTGACGTGTCCTTCTGGCTCTTGTACTTTAGTTTCACTTGTGTCACTAGCTGGAATCTTGCCGTGATACTGTTTGCTTCGGAAGTGCCTATGGACAATGCTTTCTCCCATATACTGCGTTAAAAATACTAATTACCCTTTAAACCATTGAAAACATTTTGCATTTTGATTGCTGGTTGAGAATTTTTTTTCTCCTATGTGAAATGTTGCAAGCATCATGCACAGAGTAGAGCTGACAAGAGTAGGGCTACAACTTCACTGCATTTTCAAATGTCACTTGTGTAATGTGAGATAAGGGGAGAAGTTATCACCATATCGGCTCTTAGACTGCAGACTGTGTTTTAGGCTTAGGTTTCCAACAGAAAACCTTGGATGGGGAGATTTGTGCTTCCCTCCCTCCCCGGTCTGTGTTTTTTTAGCTCCCAGGGGGCAGATCCAGACACTGAGCAGCAAGAGGGTAAGGTAAACACATCCCTTCTCTGCGACTGCAGAGAATGGGAATGGCTTCAGTCATTCTTATCTCTCTGCTGCTTCTTCATGCTGCTGTGCAATAATAATAACAGACTCTTACCCTCCCGTCCCAAAATCTCCAAAGCAGGTGGTGCCATCTAAATGCTTGTTGGTTAGTGTTCAGCGGGGAAAATCCTGCACCTGAGATGTAATGGAAACATGCATTTTTCTTGTGAAAACTGCTCTGTTGTTTTTCATACACACACAGGGCTTTGGTTTTGAAGGTACCTTCTACTGCTATCCCAGGGTATGAAATTGCATATAACCCCCATTGAACCGATTGCTGCCAAAGGAGGGTAGCCTGGATCCTTGAAGGACCTGCAAGAATAAATCCACACTAGGCCATGGTGCCTGGTTTTGCCCTGAAAGAACTGCCATTGCCTCTGCATGGATGAAGAGTCCAATGAAGAGGCATGTGTTTTTCCATGCTCACAAACAAGCATTTATAGGTCCTAAAGCTGGTGTTGAGCCTACACTATTAAAAAGGATCTCACCCTCCATTGGGAAACCCAAAGTCCAGAGTCCATCATTCTAATTCCATTCAGCATCTTTGTCTCTTGCTGAAAGCAATGTATATGTGTACTGTGGAAAGGGGATTCCAATATGAGTGATTGGTAGGTTTAATTTTTCAGCTCAGGTCCTACCAAATAGGTGACCAGATTTTCCACAGAACTCTGCTTTCTTTGTGTATAAAGGCCGCCATGGAAGCACAAGAGTGCAGAATACTTGGAAAAGTTGGTCCATACTTTGCAGCCCTTTGAGGAGCTTAGTTCTTTGGGAAGTCTGGTCCCAGTGGGGATGCTGAGCCCCTGCACTTCTGCCCCTGATTTTGTTGAAACCAACTTCTGTATGGATGTCCATCATACTACAGCAGCCACACTGCAGTCTTCTGTGTGACTGCATGTGATGTGGGAACACAGCAGGTGAAGTGAAGGTCTCTTTTTCAGGTTAGTAGGAGCAGCTCTTCAGAGATACAACATAGTTTTCTTGGTGTGGCCGTACTACAGGATGGAAAGCAGCTTGTGTTTGTGCCCAGGTACAAAGCTGTCAAGAGATGGGAGGTGTTACTCTTCAGGAACGGGGGAGCCCCATAAAAGCTGATCATCATTTGACCTGGTGAAGAACATAATTATGAAATGAAAAATTTGCATTATCTGCTATAGGTGTTTAATTTCAGGTGTGTAAGTGAGAAACCCCTTCAGAGGGCTGTTGCATAGCAGAAACCTACCTTTCATACTCTGAGAAACTATCGGAAGAACAAACCTCTTTTCCCCAACGGTACAGGGATCTAGGGAGCCTGAACAACTGATGTTGACACCCGGTGTTAGGTGCTCACAGCAGAAAGTGTGGATACACTATGCTTTGGGCTTAAATGATGCAAAGGCCCTTCCCTCTATATTGATGTGAGGAACTGCTGAAGTAATTTGGACCCGAGGCTGTTACCCAGCTGCACTGTATGAATGTCTGTCTTTCAGTAGGAGGCTGAGTTTGAGGAGGTGTTGAGAATTTTATTTTTCCAGGAAAAGGAGAAATGTTTTCTTTGACAAAACTCTATAATCAGCCATCATACTCTGAGCAACTAAGACCCATCAATTTAACTGGACCGACCTACAGGGTGATGTGATGGCTTGTCCAGCAATACGCTTTGGGACTCAACTTGCAAATTAAGACACCCAAAACTAATGTCTGTGATAAATGTCTGCACAGAGCTAAGGGTAGGATTCAGTTGCCATAGGTGTTTAGTGTCATTTGCGTTGTCCCAGGGTGTCTGAGAGATCCTCTTAGGGCTGACAGGTACAAAACAGGATTTATGAGAATCAGGCCTCCTCTCAGGCAAAATAGGTGTCCCTGCAGAGCCTAAAATAACACCAGGCTCCTATGTCCAGGCAAGTGAAACCAGCCCTAAGTGCCCGTTATAATCAATGGAGCACTACAATGTGCACTGAACACGGACGCCTACCTTTGAGCTGAATGGCTTTCCAGACCCCACTGAGTGTTTTGATGGGATCTCTATTTAGACACTGAGGGTACAGATCAGCACATCTAGGTGTCTAAATCTGCAGACTGCGTCCCACCCTGGAAGCCCCTGAAGGTCCCAGGGACCCTGAAGGTCCCTGAAGTCATTAAGGCTAGTGAGGACTTGTATTCTTCAACCCAATGACGGTCATCTGAGCAGCAGTTTCTTACCCGGTGCCAGAGACTTTTAGTCCAGAAGTATGTAAAACTCAAGGTGAAGCTAAAGAAGGTTCCTACAGGCATCAGCCAGCTCATAGTTTCTCAGATTTTAAGGCCAGGGTATGACTCATAGGGCTAACCCTACTCATTGCAGGGGGGTTGGACTAGATGACCTTTAAAGGTCCCTTCCAACCCAAACCATTCTATGATTCTGTGATTCTATAACCTTTTGCTTAACACAGTGGTTACCTGGCATTGACTCCTGCATCAAGCCTGTTACTTCTACCTGAACTAGAGCAAGCTGTTTAGAAAGACAGTGAATACTAATTGAAAGGGGGTGCAGAACTCAGTGTGATTGCCAGTATTTTACTGTTTAGATGAAATGCAGACACACTCTCTGGTCTGTGTTTGAATCAGCCTTGCTGTTATCAGCTAAAATAGCACTCAGAAAACAGCAGTGTCAGGCCTGCTTTGCCCTAAAATAGATGCAGAAGGTTGAAAATATATCTTCTCAAGGGATTATTTGCCTTTGTTGGGGTCATGTTTTGATTTGCAAAGCCCCTGTGCATTCCCCGTTGACATTACCTCTCACTGAAGCTTTCTCTAGTGCTCTGCTTACATGCTGGGATTTAATCCTTCCCTTCTCCCTCTTCACTTTCTCTTTGAAGANCCTTTTGCTTAACACAGTGGTTACCTGGCATTGACTCCTGCATCAAGCCTGTTACTTCTACCTGAACTAGAGCAAGCTGTTTAGAAAGACAGTGAATACTAATTGAAAGGGGGTGCAGAACTCAGTGTGATTGCCAGTATTTTACTGTTTAGATGAAATGCAGACACACTCTCTGGTCTGTGTTTGAATCAGCCTTGCTGTTATCAGCTAAAATAGCACTCAGAAAACAGCAGTGTCAGGCCTGCTTTGCCCTAAAATAGATGCAGAAGGTTGAAAATATATCTTCTCAAGGGATTATTTGCCTTTGTTGGGGTCATGTTTTGATTTGCAAAGCCCCTGTGCATTCCCCGTTGACATTACCTCTCACTGAAGCTTTCTCTAGTGCTCTGCTTACATGCTGGGATTTAATCCTTCCCTTCTCCCTCTTCACTTTCTCTTTGAAGATCCCAGGTCTCCTTTCCTCACTGCCACCTTCAGCACGATGGCATTCCCATTGCCTGGGCTCAATGTACAGTATGTGACCTTCTCTGCTGGCATGTCAGTTGGCTGTCAAGTCTGTAAGAGTTTACATTTCCTATGGTCATGGGGATGCCTGATATATCTCTGTCAACCTTCATCAAGAGAAGGTTTGCTCTTTAACCAGTGGGGTTTGAGAGACAGCAGTCAAGGCAAACAGTGTCATGTGGTAGAAAGCCAAGATCACCTGAAAGACTGCTTGATGAGTGATCTGCAAATTGCTAAAAACTTGAGATCATGCAATTTTTGCACTCCTTTTTGATGTATGAAGCAGGCCCAAAACATTTTCTAAGGGAAATGTGGGGAGCTCCATTATTGTAGCTGGGATGACCTAGGGGTAGAAGAAATGCAAAATTTTCCATGACAGTATGACTCTGAAAATATTATGGAAGCGAATTCTTTAAGTTGATACCAATAGAAACTGACAGCTGATGTGATCATGTTCACATGTTTCAAATTTTCTGGGGTTTGATTTTTTATTATTATCTCATTTGTTCAAAAGCTTAAATAAAACCTGGAAGAAAACCTAGTTTTTTAAAGGAAACCACACAAACACCTCTTTAAAAAGAGGCTGAGAAAGCTTGTAATGAAAGACTGAAAGTGAAATAGTCTAAAATTAGTCTAGAATAAATCCTCCACTCAAGACATTTAAAGATAAAACTACTAAGTTCCAACCCCCTTTTTTAAAGGAGCAAAATTATTCTTGTGCTAATAATTCACCATTATATGTATCCTCAGTAGAAGTCAGCTATTGAATATCTCCCTTTTCCTTTCACTGCTGAAAGTAGGTGCATTTCCTTAGGCTGTTGTGTTCAATGAAGTGTTACAGCCTCTGCCTTGAAAGCCAAGTGGGCTTTGCCTACATCTTAGGCTATTCTTATGCCATCCTCTGTAAGACATTGAGGAGAGAGATGCCTAGCCAGCCAATAATAAATATGAAGCAGGTGTAAGTTAGGTCATCTCTGTGTGTCATCTATGATGTACAGAATAGAATAAACTCAAGTTAAATAGTTTGTGAGCTTCCTACCATGTCCATTAGCTATTCAATGAAATCCTCCTTTTATTTATTTGCACTACAGCCATCTCACCTTGCTTTTCCAGATTAGTGAATGAGATGCTGTGGGTGCTCGATGGGAAATGATTGGCAGATATTTGGGTTGTGCATGTCTCAGAGATGAGGTTAATGTATTTCCTGTGGCAGTGCTCAGCCCTCTGTCCTGGCAGGTCCAACAGATCTTAATCCACGTGAATCCAATCCAAGCAGTCATAAGAACTATTTGTTTCTTCTGCTTTCACTGAGAGCCGTGCTTGCAGGAGTCATGGTTTAGTTGACAGTGCTCTGTCACGTCTTGCATTTGTTGTCTGGCACATTGAATCATTGCTTGTGACTGTAACGATGTCCAGGATTAGTAGTAGTTTTGCGCCTCATCTACGTAACATCAGAGCTCATGAGCCCCTGAGAGTTGAGCTCGGTTGACGCTTGGATGAGAGGCCAAGGAAACTGAGACTCCCCAGAAAGTCATGTAGTGAGTCAGTCAGTGGCACCTGCCCTCCAAGTCACTCCTAAATCCCTGACCTGGCAAGGCTTGGATGGGCTGGAGAAATCACTGTCCTAATGAAGATCTTGCTTTTGGGCAGGGTGAAAAAAAGTTCTCACTATGTGTGGAAGATGGCAGTGAATGAATGGCCAGAGATCACCCCAGAGGCCATGGTGTACATAGACGCAGCAGGAAGCAGTTGTATTGCCCCTGTGTTAAAGTAAGGGAAGCCGAGCACCGAGTCTCTAAGGGTTAAAACCTCCAGGCTCCTGGCTATACAGGAGGTATATAGGTGCTATACATCTCCTCAGAAACCTTCAGTGCTGCCTGGCCATGCAGCATCCTGACCATGTGGGCATGGGCTGCTCTCTCTACAGGGAGAGAAAGCTCCATCCAGGCCACCTGGGCCATTTCGGGTTGTGATAAACACTTTCTAGGCCAGACAGAGAAGGCTTTATAGATCAGTTATTTCCATAGTCTGAGAGACTTGCGTTTAACCTCAGCCTGCTCCCCCTGTCCTTGGGGGATCTTAACCATTGCAGAGGGGATGACAGGGGAGACTGTGGATCACTGCAAGCCTTTGGTGTCCTTGGTATTGTCTACCTCTGGGACAGATGGTATCAGAGCCTGGCATAAGGTCCAGCCCTGCAGCCAAGGAAGAGCCCCACTTTGCCATCCCCATTCGGGGCGTTGGGCTCTTGAGCACCTCTGGGAAGCAGGAGTTTGCACGACTGCCTAGAGGCACCTGGGGGATTTAGGTGCTTGCAGGGTCAGGCAGTGCTCGAGCAATGTTAGTTGAAGATTTAAGCAATAGATCTCAAATACCTGTCTCTCCTGATTTTTTTACCACGCCAAGAGTTGAGCCCAAGCTTCTGGAGTCCTGGTAACGCACATTATCAATAAATCCAGTCTTCTTTTAAACCATTTCTGAGCACGGAGGAGCCCGCGAGGGTTTTGTGAGAGATGCAGTATTTCTTAGACCTGCCAGTCAGATTAGCTATGAGTAATTGTGTCTGCAGTTTCAATACCACGTGAACATTTCCTTCGCCTCCTCAGGCAGTCTTGTATAACTTTTTTTTGTGCATTTCTGCATCTCCTCAGAAACGAGGGCCTTCCAGGGCTGGTGGTAAGTTCCACCAGCTGGGTTTGCTTTGGAAATTCTGGACACCCTATGTGATAAACAGCAAAATGCAAAGCCAACATTTTGGTATTTTTCTGTTCTCAGAGAGCGAGCTGGGGGGAGACAAGTCCCTGTTTGAGGACGCAAGTTTTGCTGCACCATATTCCCCTCTGACCTGTCATTCCTCTTTACAGGGAAACTTCTTTAACTGGCTTTTCACTTTCTGACTGCCCTCAAAGCATGCAGGCGGCAGGAGGGAGCCCCATTCCCTGCACGAGATATCTCCCTGTGCTTCCCAGCACGACGTAACCACGCGGGTTTTATCAGCTCTCTGGCTCTCTTTTGCCTTACAAGGAGTGTAATCTCTCTTGCACCTCTCTGCCCCTCTCACTTGACAGCTGACAGAGCACAGCCTCGCATTTCTCACCAGCTCCCAGCTCTTTCCTTTGACTTAATGGAGTTGGCTGCATCCCCCTTCCCGGACACGTGCTCCCCCCTGCCCTGTCCTGGGTGCTTACCTTGTGTCAGGCTCCCTTCTGTGTGCCGGCACTGCTCACTGTCATTTTCCAAACCTAATTTTTGCACGTGGTTTTGTCTGCTGCAGGTCGTCCTGCTTTAAATCAATGGCCCTCTGCTTTAAATCAATGGCCCTCTTCATCCTGCAAGAGCCAAGGCGCAGGGTGGATTGTGTCAGCAGCTCATGCAACAGTGCCAGAGGAATGAAAGTGCATTTTAAGTGTACTGTGATAGATATAAATATGCATACATATGTTTTTATATATATCTGTATAGTGGAGAGGCAGGACAGTCTTGGGGCTGGGGACTCTGGAGCTGTGGGTCCGATTCCTGCCTGTGGGACAGCCTCCTTGTGTGATCATCAATTAATTTTTTATTTTCTTGTGCCTCAGTTTCCCCATTGTGGGCTGTGGATGATGATAATGTTCCCTTGGTAATGAAGCCTCTGTGGTCGGTGAGCTTTTTGCAGTGAGAACCTCCCTCCTGGGGCCGGCAGTGTCCAAGTGATGGGAATTTAAATTCTCCTGTACTGTCAAGCCTGGCTGGAGGCAGAGATAAAGTGGGCAGTTGCCTGGAGAAGCAGACAGCTGGGGGCACCAAATCAGGCAGTGAAAAGCCTTCTCTAGCAGCAAGGGGAAAGTCCCAAAGTTGTTTGGACTGGAGACCAAAGTGTCTCCCCCTCCTTCCCAATGAAGCAAGACCCTGGTGCAAGCACTGGACCTGTGAAAGGGGCACATGGGGGAGGTTTCCCCTTGGTCTGGGACTGTGGACACTCTTGGAGGGAGGACATGAGGTTAGACTTCTTCACCAGTATCCTCTGATGCATTCCTCCTTGGTTATAGTTTCATACATACAATTGTAGGATGCTTCTTGGAAATCCTGTTTTGAACCCCCCAAAGAAGCATCCTGCTCCTTTGGAAGGGTGTTTCCCAGTTATCCCATGACCATCTAACTCACAGTAAGCTCTCAACTAGTTAAACTGCAGAGCCAGGAGCAGGAATAGCCGGTGAGCAGCATTTACTGCTGCTGGCACCAGAGAAATACGTCAGGCTTTTGGATTTGGAGGAGAAATCTGCATCACTAGCCCATGTGCAGGAAGGCTTTAAGTGGCCTAAAAAGCACAGTGCTAAAGCTGATGCTGGACTAAACTTCATGCCCTGATAGCAGAGCACATCCTCACATCAGGCACTGTGCTCATTAACTGTAATATTTAACAC
Organism: Balaeniceps rex; assembly: GCA_013401315.1. Lineage (NCBI taxonomy): Eukaryota > Metazoa > Chordata > Aves > Pelecaniformes > Balaenicipitidae > Balaeniceps > Balaeniceps rex. The sequence continues at coordinate 120,768 of VYZW01050744.1, forward strand.
CCCCGTGGGTGGCATATTCTGGGCCACTGACCAGCACTAAATCATTGATGTTCTCAGCTCAGCAACATACCACCCTTGTGAAGATGAAAGGTCCCCTGGATCTATTAATCAAATCTTACAGTGGTCATAAACGCAAGTACTGCTCCCTAAGCTTGGCATTACAGCCAGCCTACCCCATGTCCTACCCCAGCCAGCGCTCCTGAGAGCTTGGGACTTCATCTTTCCTCTGTCTTCAGCTGTTTGGTGTTCCTCATCTATCCCTGGGCAGCTGAAAATCCATTTGTGCCTTGGTATTCATGCTTGGGGGTCTGGTGAATGGCCAGGAGCCTGGCCTGGTCCCTCAGACCTTCACTAATCCACGCTAAGTGTCTGTCTTGAGGCACTGGGACCAGGAAAGCCCCAAACCCATAAAGCCTGGGGCTCTGTGCTGCTGTGTCCTCATGGTAGACAGCCAGGAGACATGTGCCACGACTGAAGGAAGGAGGAGAAGACATAAACCACTCTGTGATGAGAAGATCTACCTTGAAGGAGGCAGTTTTCTTGGTTTCCTCATGTCATTTCCAACACAGTGCCACAACTGCCAAGCACAGTGCCTCCAGTACGGCTACACCTTTGGCCCAGTGGCAAAAAGAAGTGACAGGCAAGGCTGCTTTTTAATCCATGGTTTCAAGCAGCACAAACACAGGGTTTCCCTATGCAACCACTTTGATCCAACAGTCTTCTTCATTGTGGTACACCTCCGGTCTGCCCACTAGCAGAGCATTTCTGAGGTATATTTGTATCCCCAGAGCATGCCTGTGCCTAAGGAAAGCTTAGGAGAGCAGTTAGGATGGCTCAGAGCCATGCTGCTGTTTGGTACCTCTCGCCCAACGTTTTCCCGAGTCTCTTGGGCGTGATGGTGGCTGCTGCTCCATTTTGTGACCTGGCCTGTGCGGGGCCCAGGGAAGCCTTAGTGCTCAGGAGAGGTTTCACTTCAGCCAAATTCAGAGGCTTTGCAGGCAGATGAAGCTCAGGCTGGCTCTTTGCCTTCATGTTCTTCGTGCTTGCTTGAGATATAGATTTGTTAGGCATCTGCTTTCTGCTCAGCAAGTGGGTGGCTAGTGCTTCAGCACAGGCCAGACAGAAAATGAAAACAGACTGAGAATCCTATTAACAGTGGCAGCGCTGAGGAGGAGCAGATGAGCTGCAGACAAGAGGGCTGAGAGCTGAGGAATGCTTTATTGCTGTCCTCCTTTAAACAAAATATTTGTCTCTTTGGCATAGCCAGATGGAAAAGCAACAGCACTGGGCAAGCACACATGGATTAAGCTGGGTGGGAGGTTTCTCCATCCTCCCAAAAAATCTTGGGGGTCCATCCTTAGGGGGTGTGGGGAACCCGGGGTTGCAAAGCTGTCAGGGCCCTCACTGGGTGGAGCTGGCCCTTCACTGAGGTACGAGCCAACGGGTCCTTCTGTCCTTCCAGCCTGACGCACGTCATCTGTCACACCTGCTTCAAACGACAGGAGAGGCTCCACCGCTGTGGCCAGTGCAAGTTCGCCTACTACTGTGACCGGACCTGCCAGAGAGCGGCTTGGCTGAACCACAAAAATGAGTGCTCTGCCATCAAGAAGCACGGCAAGGCACCTACTGAAAACATCAGGTGAGAGCTGGCCCCCAGGGGCTGAGCTGGCAGCCTAGGGACAGTGGGAGAGGGCAGGGCATCCCTCCAGAGGGTGGTGAGGAAGAGCTGGGTGGCCTGATTTGGACAGGGTGGAGGTGGGAGCTGGCCTGGGAAAGGCCAGGAGCATCCATGAGCTGATGGGACTGGGACCTGGAGGAGCATCCGGGGTGCGAGAGGGTTGTCCTCCTGCTGGTTTTTTTGGTGCTGGGCCACAAAAACTCTACTGCAGCTGAACGTGGCAAGGCAAACCCACCCGGGGTAGTTTAGGAGGCATGGGAAAGTGGGGAATAGGTGGAAAAGGGGAGGAGGACATGGGCTCTTCCCCAATTTGTCTGCAGGGTACATTGGTTTGGATTCACATCCTGGCTCCGTCATAAGAAAATGAGAGGAGTCCCCAAGGAAATGAGAGCTGTTGTGGAGGGCTGGGGACCTGAGGGGTCTGTAGCACTTCTCCAGATAAGAACATAGATGCCTGGGGAAAACCCTGCATCTGTCTCCCTTTCCTTCAAAAGCCCGTGGATGGTGACCAGCCATCAGCCATCCGATGCTGAGCCTGCCTTTGTCTGCACACAATTTCCCACCCATGAAATGAATTTTGATGGCACTTCAGTCCTTATCCTTGCACTGGGTGGTGGTGCTAACTCCTGGGGCTCTCTCCTGGCCAGGCTGGCTGCCCGCATCATGTGGAAGATAGAGAGGGAAGGCAGCGGGCTGGCAGAGGGCTGCCTGGTCTCCATCGATGACCTGCAGAACCACGTGGACAGCTTGGGTGAGGAGGAGAAGAAGGAGCTCCGCGCTGACGTGGAGAGCTTCCTCGAGTTTTGGCCGCCCCAGAGCCAGCAGTTTGGCATGCAGTACATCTCCCACATATTCGGAGTGGTACGTTGGAGGGATGGGGGAGCAAACAGGGGGCTGCTTTTAATGCCAGCTCTCTGGAGAAAGTCTCCAACTGGCCTGAGTTGAGGATGCCCAAGTTTGTCCCTTTTGCCCTTAAGAGGCCACAGTGGTTGGGATAGCTAAGACCGGCGTTTGCTGCAGGCAGTTTGAATACTGCTGCATTCCCCATCTGCATCGCTTCTGCACTGACACTGGGAAACTGAGGCACTGCAAGGGCAAGGCCTGAAAACTTTTACCTGTCTACATGCAGGCAAGTGGCTCGCTCAACCGTAGGTGCTGCATTGTCATCACAAGTCCCACTGGGCATCTTTCTGCACCTGGGAGAGCTGAGAAAAATCTATTTAAATATATTTTTAGTAAATATACTTAGAATGTATTTGAATTTAGCAGATCTGTTTTAGTATATACATTAATGTCTATTACAGATTGTGTGCATTAGCTTTTTACATGTATATTATATTTCTCATATATATAAAATAAAAATAGGTAAAATATACTAAATATATTTAATAATATCCATTACTAACTTGTTAACTACAAATTTTTGTTCTCAGTGTAGCAGAGAGGGCAATTCCCAGAAGCCAGTTCAGGTGGAGCTGCTCTGCCTCCAGCCCTGGTATGAGTCAGTGTACCCCAGGCTGCACTAACCCCTCAGCTGGCAACACTGCCCAAGGGGCCAGGCTGAGCTGAGCTGAGACGCACGCTCTGCTCACACCTCTGCTGGTTGCTGGTGTGGTGGAGAAGTTGTCTTTGCCAACCCTAGCACAGGCAGGGGACACAAGATCCTTTCGTACCCACCCCGCAAAGAAAATCCAGTCCACTGGGCGCAGGGAGACCTATGTACTAGTGACCGACATAACTTCCCCCTGCAGAAGTAAGGAAGTACAGATAAAGTACAGAATCAGTTAAGAAAGGCAATAAAACTATTAACAGAGTAAAATAATTAGCAGCCGAGTTAATTACTTCCTTTGGTATATCCTATCCCATTTTCTCTTTGCAAATATTTCCTTTGTTTATGTTTGCGACTAAAAACTGTTCTATTCATAAGTGGTAATAATGTACCATATAGAAAAAGTATAATAATTTATTCTGGGCATATATTTCACCCAAATGTAGTCATTCTGAAAAGTGTTTGGGACTCATAACAAACAGTAGTAATTGGTTTTTATAAGCTCTGTGGGCCACCCAGCAAACGTGACCAGGTTGAATGCAGCTCCCAAGGTTAATTTCTAACTGACACTTGTTTTAATAAGTGTGAACTTTGCTTTCTGTCTAGGCTCTGCTTGAATTGCCTCAAATTCATTTCTCTGTGACCTTTTTCTGAATTACTTGCAGGAAGCGAATATAAGGAAACCAATGCATGGTCAAACCAAATTTATCTTAGACATCCCAAATGAATATTAACAGCAAATATTCTGCAGCATTTACTCAGCCTTGCTCTGAGTTGGTCCATCTGCATGAGTCCTGCATTGCTTCTCCTCTGATGTTTTATCCCAACTAAAGATGTTGTTTCTACGATTGCTTTCTGCAATAAACTTGTAGGCACTCCTCCTTTCTCCTTGAAGTTTGGAGATGGGGTGCTGGAGATATACCTGTTCTAAAGCATCAGTGGGAATTGAGAAATCCTGAATGTAGCTGAGTTCAGCTTTTTCTCCCTTAATGCTTCTTCCTGCCTATGTTTTGGGACTAGATCAACTGCAACGGCTTTACCCTCAGTGACCAAAGAGGACTGCAGGCTGTTGGTGTGGGAATCTTCCCCAATCTCTGCCAGGCCAACCATGACTGCTGGCCCAACTGTACCGTCATCTTCAACAACGGCAAGTGAGTGGATATTTCCTTGCTCGGGCGCAGTGGGGATGCATCCTAATGGGAAACTCAGCAGACTCTGCTAACCGCACAGTGTCAGACCCCTGCCCCAGAAGGGGTCTCGTTTCCTTCTCTAGCTCAGAAACAAAAAAAAAAGCAGGGTTTTCTTTCTAAAGGGGAGCTGTTTTCTCTCTTATTAGTGTTATTTTTAAAAATATTGTCTGATGCACTAAACAAATACATAAGATTTGACCCCAAATCCAGTGAACCAGCAAAGAATTTTTCCCTGGTTTCTGTGAGTTTTGAAACCAGACTCAAAATAGGCAGATGAAGTACTAAGCAGCTGCCTAGATCACCCCTTATATTGAGGCTTTATTTATAAATAGTTAAGGAACAATTACGGTTAATAAATTATTAAAGATTATACAGAGTCCACAGCCCAAGAGTTTCTCATAATTGAAGCTTGCAATCAACTGTGTATCACTATCTGCTGATGCGTTTATAACCATGTCTAACACAACCCTCATCTTTGTGAGAGCGTACCATCTCTGTTAATCGCTGATTAACTCTTTAGCAATGGGATCTTAATGACAGTTGTGACTGTTATCTGCAAACTGAGTCATGTGCAAGTGCAGGATGCCCTAAGCCGCTGTGCATTCCCCATTCCCACCCAAGTGCTGTAAGGAAACTTCTGCAGGACATGTGAGATGGAAAGAGATGAAGTGGGAAATGCAGGGACATTTCAGCAGAGCTGGGAGTAGAGGCTGCAGCTCTCAGTGCTTGGGGCAGCCTGTGGGAGGGATGCTCTGCCCTTCCCAGCCTCCTCCCAGGCCAGAACAGGTATAAACTGCTGCTGATCCAGCAAGTTGCATCGTGTGCAAGACATTAACTGTGGGAAACTGCTTGCCAAAAACCACAGAGCTACAGTATTTCATCCAAATTTTCCTCTCGGTCTTAAGATTTTATAAATTTCCATGTTCACCAAACTTTAGTGCTATAAGTTTTAACCCCCCAGCCTCTCCTTCTTTAACTAACACGTTGCTTGTGCACTCCAGTTCTCTCTGCTGATTTTACCTGATAAAACTATACTGGCATTTATCAAGCAGCTGGTAAATGAGCAAAGAGAAAACAAAACTACATTAGGATGGTTAGCTTGGTGGGAAATAAGGTCTGATCCAAAGTCAGATTGGAGTCTGTGCTCTGACATCCAGTTGCCGTGGATCAGACCCATAGTGGGATGATGGAGAATCTCTCCAACCAGCCTGGGAAGTGGAGGAGGTAACTAGCAGTGATAGCAACCCCAAAGTCTGAGTTTCTGGGTGGTAAGTAGAGGAATGGCATTTTGCCTGGCAGCTTGTCGAAGTTCCCATGTGTATCCTGTTACTGACTTTAAACCTTGACCATCTGGTTATGTTGTACCATTGGCCAGGTAAATTATGAAGGTTTCTTGTCTTTCTGCGGAAACCTGGTGATAAGCCCCTGTTGTGGGAACTGAGCTCTTTATCAGTGCTCAAGGCACAATATCACACTTGAGGACCCACAAAACTCATCACACAGAGCACAGTCCTTGTTGCTGATATCCCAGTCTGATTTCTATTTCAAGCTATGTTTTAGAGAGCACGGCTACTGATGTCGGTGGAGACATTTCTGTGCAGGATAACTAACCCTATTGCACCTGCCAAATGTCAGAAGCAGGTCTGGCTCATCCCCTGGCCGAGACTGCTCCTAAAATGACAGTGCCAGGACAGCTTTCCCCCAAATCCACCGCTGTGGCCCAGCGATGGGCGATTCAGTTATGGCACCTGCATAGCAAAAGCAAAGCTCTACATGCAGCAAGACATGAGTCGGGTGCTGGGAACCCCCTTGTCCCCCGTCAGGATGATGTCCCGATGCTCTACACGGTGTACCCATTTTTTTTTTGTTGTACTTGTACCTGTGTAAACTGCAGATGTTTGTTTTGTCTTTCAGTCATGAGGCTGTAAGATCAATGTTCCACACACAGATGAGGTGGGTCAGTCTTGAAAGCATCGTCCTTCTCCTTGCCCTGTACCCCTCACGCCCTGTGTTTAATGGAAAAGCTGCAAACAGCCCCGAGGGCCTCCCTCTGCAGAAAATTTCACTTTCCCTGTTTTCTGAACTCCTCTTCTGTGTAAAGCCCCACTAAACCCAAACCTCACTTAACTCTGCATTTTGTAGTAAATTAAAATGATGATGGTAATACTGTGACTGTCTCCCCCAACAGTGAATTCCCTCCCTGCCTTCCCACCCTCCCCCTTGGCTTCCTCCCTGTCAGTATTTCCCCTCTCCACTTCTCATTTCTCCTCCCCTGACTATGGCAAGAGCGTGAAAGTCAGAAGAAGGTCTCACTAATCTTGTACAACCCAAAATAAAACCTTGCGTATTAGGAGATGAGAAATGACTGCATTACTGACATACTAAATAGTCCACGTTTCTTCTGCAACAAACAGTGCCCGTTGAATGCGTTGACTACAGTAGTAATACCGTGAGATGTAGGTTTAATCCTTTTTTATCATAATATCTGATTAATGGTAGGTTTAATCCTTTTTTATCATAGTATCTGATTAATGTTTTACCTTTTAATGATGCCACTGTTACCTGATCCAAACTAAAGAAATCACTAAAATGTATGCAAAAAAGAGATAAATTCTCTGCTTAGCTCGCTGTGCTTGGCATATTATAGTCAGTCCTGTTAAAGGGACACTGTTGTCTTTAAACTTTAATTTCAAGCAAACACACAATTTCCTCATATAAGACGTGAAATACTTTTGAAGTGCTCTTCTTCATCACTGATGCTTACTCAGTGCATTATAGATAGGACCATAAAAATGGGCAAATGAGCTTCACTTCTGATTAGAGGTGCTATTTTGGGGCAATTTGAGTTTTGAGCTGTCGGGCACTCACTGTGCCTGTGCATGTGTCTTTCAAGGTCCTTGGTGCTTGGGGCAGACACTGAGGAAAGAGCACGGGACAAGCTCAGTGGGGTGCTCTCAGCTGACAGTGTCTCTTTAACTATAGCATTTAAAATATGCCATGTGTTTCCAGGCTTATCCCAAACGCTATCAATCCCTCCACACAAGGGATGGCTGCTTAAAATATACCTACGGTGCTTAGGCTATCAGGGGCATCATAAAAGTCAGAGGCTTGATTTTGCTTCTCTGGTTGCATGACTCACTTTATCGAGGATCCCATTAAGTCTGAACAGGAATGTTTATATGTGCAAACCTTTCTGATGGGAATTGCTCTTTTTCGTGCACTTTCTTCTGAGTAGCGGGTTGCACCTTTCTCTGGCTGGCATTTTCCCATGGTTGTGATGTAACTAATGTGACGATGGCATGTTTAGTGATAAATTTTGTATGAAATATGCTGTTGATATGATCTAATAGAGAAGGTCAAGACCAGCCTCGGGGAGTAGTTTTCACAGCAGCTTTAGCACAGCTGAAAGGCTCAGAGCTACGCCTTTGGTGCTGAGAGCTTGTACTGGGAATTACAAAGGAATTACAAGGGAATTAAAATCCCTTTGCAGCAATATGATTACACAGAAAAATTCATGTCAGAAGAAGTCATGTCCTCCCCAAAAGACTTACTTTTAATGCACCTGGTGAGACCCTTGGGTTCTATGCCACCTGTGCCTTTGGTGTCCCATCTAAAGCCCCTCATGTTCAGGTGGGAGCCAGTAGGTCCCCCGCAGGTACATCTTGTAGCAGGTGTGTACATCAAACACGCTGTTGAGCTCAGCAGGAGGATGATGAAGGCGCACACTCTGCCCGCAGTGAGAGAGTCCCAGGACTGATGTGGGACACTGTAGTGCGACGGTAGGGTGGGAGCTCGGACCGTGGGACTGGCTTCATTTTGGTAACCCGTAAGTATGCCTAGCTGCAAAAATATGTTTAACCAACGAACTGGTCTGAGAAGAGAGCCCAAGGTCACCGGCCTCAAGTGAATTATTTCTAACAGTGGGTAAAGTCACTGGTAGATGGGAGAGCAGATGGGTACAGAAGCACGACCTTGCGATTGGTATTTGATGGAGTTTTTTTACCACTCTGGCCAAATTCTTCAGTCAGTTGTGACTGTCCAGCCCCTGCGACTGACAGATGGCCCAGAGTAACTGAAAGATTTAGGTTGTAGAGTGAAACAGCAAGGGAATACTTTTGAATGTCCATGTTATTTAAGACCTTTTGCAGGGAAAGATGTGAGAGAAAGGCAGGTGCAAAGATCTGGCTTTCCAAAAGCCTGTCATTAAGGATTTGCTGTGGATTTTGGTTTAGTAACAGTGGTTTCCTTGTGTTTAATATTAGCAATATCAGATCAAATGGGCTATATAAAAAAATAGACTATTTCCAGAGAATTGTTTCTAAGCCTTTATGTAGAGATGCATGAACAGGGCGAGGGCATCTCTTACCCAGCACCCAGAGGGTAAACAAATTCGTCTTAACTTTTCAGAGTGAAAACGATACCGAAAGCAGCACAGCTCGGGATCTGGGAGTTTAGCCAGGGATGTGCGGGTAGCACGCAAAGCAGTACTTAAAAAAAGACCCAAAGTCCTAACTCAGCATTTTGCAAGGCTTGATGGGTATTTCTGATCTCGGGGTTTTCTTCGGTGAGATCTCCTGCAACATGATAAAAGTTTATGTCTACGTTCAGCCTCCATCCGGCTAATGTAATGGAGCCATAATCTGTTTGTAGCTCAGACCCTTACATATCCCTGCCAGGGACTTGCAGAGGGGCAGGAGAAACTGGCGTGACTGTATTTTTACCCTGTATTCAGTTAACCAGACTGCTGCCCATCCCTGCATTGCCTCCCTGAAAAGCTAAAGCAGTACCTTAGGGCAAGGGCTCACCTCTGCAAGGCAGGGGCAGGTCGCAGGATTTGTCCCTGACAGCTCTGTGGCTCCACCTTTGCTTCTGCTGCTTCTCCAAGTCCACATCTCATCTCCTTTGCACTCAGGATTGAGCTGCGGGCACTGAGCAAGATTTCTCCAGGGGACGAGCTGACTGTTTCTTACGTGGATTTCCTCAACGTGAGCGAGGAGCGGAGGAAGCAGCTGAAGAAGCAGTATTACTTCGACTGTGCCTGCGAGCACTGCAAGAAACAGATCAAGGACAACCTGATGCTGGCAGTGAAGGAGGGGGAAGGCAAGGTATGGTTTGTCCTGCTGTGTCCAAACCCAGAGGCAGCTGCGTCTCCTCCACCAAAGGCATCCGTGTGTCTCTGCGACTGCGGCTCCTCAGCCCGGGGACACTCACAATAGCAACAGAGTCAGATTTTGGCAGAAGCCTGACTAGTGCCAATGTAAAAAATGAGAACAGAACTGAACCTTGACTGAGCAAAACACCAATTCAAGCCCACCATGCAAGGCCAGTTTAATCCCTATTATGCAACATATGTGCAGTTTTTAATCTTAAAAAGCCCACAAAAGTTACCTTTAGCTCTAACCTAAAAGTCCATCAACAGGCAGAATGCTAAAATATTGGAAAATTAGGTCTAGAGCTGAGAAAAATGCTGGCATTTAGATTGTGTTTTTTTGGAGGAACTGAAAGGGAATCAAAGTCTTGAACAGCAGAAAGGAAAATGTATTGCAGGTGATTCGTGGTGACAGGACTAACTAGCGCTGCTGAAGCTGTATGGTTTGTAAAATGTGTACCAGCACATTGGCTCCAGGAAGGTGGGAAACCTGAATTTCCAGTCCCTCCTTGCAAAGTCCTGTCACAGGGAGTTTGTACCATCACTTGACATTTGTGCATGGTTGCTGTGGGCAGACTGACTGAAGAATTAACATGTTTGACTGTTCATTTTTACATAATCTGTGTTTTCCTTGGAGGTCTCACAAGTCGTCGAGTAGGAGGGTGTAAGGCTGTGTCTTGCTGTCGGCAGTGGGATGTGTTGCTTGGCCAGTGGCTCCAGTTTATGAGCATGCTGGTAGCTCTAAGAGTTTCTTTTTGATTCCTCTGCCCAAGGATATAATCGCTCATATTTTTGTCCTCTGTGTCAGTGTTATCTTAGGGGGTTTCTACTCCTGCAAGCTTTACAAAGCATATACGGGAAAGCAGGGAAAGAGCATTTTAGTGTATTATCCAGCTCAGCACAGTCACCAGAAAGCCAAGCTCAGTCCCATGACTCTTCTTTCATGTAGGTGGAAGGCAGGAAAGGCTGGATATTGAAGAGCAAAAGTCTCTCCTTGAGCAAGATTTGGAGAAATGGGATCGAACTGATATCAGGGAGCCCCCGTGGGAAGTAGGACATGGGACCAGAAGAAATCCTTTGCTTGTTGGGTTCCCCACTAGTGCAAAATACCCTGCTATATAATCCCATTACTAAATTATCAAGCTTCATTTTAAAGCTAATCCTGACTACTGAAACTCCCTGCTTCTAATGTAAAGCTGTCCCAACGCTCAGTCCTCTGATGCAGAAGCGTTTTCATCTGACTTTCTGTAGAAGTATTTTCAAACACCTCCTCCAGTGGATGGCATAAAAAAATCTCAGCTCTCATTCAACACCTCCTATCAAGCCTTGACCGAGCAGTGAGGTGCACCATCCCCTTTTCATGAGCATTAGAGGTCCTCTGCAGCATGCAGCGGGAAGACATGCACTTTTGGGTAAATGTCCTCCACAATCTGAAGTGCTTGTACAGAAAAGCCTGTAACTATGCAAGGTGCATGATTTCAGCTATTAAAAATACACTCCATCCACAGACAATAAGTATCCAGACTGACCTCACCCACAGAGCACGTCTGCTTGCTGCCAGCTGTATCGCATTTTCTGAATTCAGGCTCGCTTGCCTGAGAGCGGAAACGCTCACAGCTGTGTGGAAAAAGTGCTATGAATATATGGAGATTGACAGCTTACGTCCTCAACAGCCGCTGCGACCTCCAGTCCTTCACCCCTTCCAAATAGTAGCAAAGTTCCCATTGTTTATAATGGCAACAGGCTTAGGGGTCTAGTAAATGCAAGAGGGGATTTTTATTAGACAAAGCCACTGTGGAAGTGCTGTTTAAAGTACCTATTCTGGGAGCCTTTACTCAGACAGCATAGCGATGTGATTTGTACTGGCATTAACGTTGCCTTTGAATGTGTTCTGCGCACTAGGACACCCTGCGTGCTGCTCAAACAGCTGCCAAAATCTGATTAGCTATGAGAGCTTCAGTCTAATAATATAGAATAATAAATCATAACACATACATACGTATCCATAAACAGATGGGGGGTATATGGCTCTGAAAAGCTACTGGGTTTCCTTCCATACTAAACTTTCAAGAGCTTTTTCCAACTAGCTGAATTTCACAGATTCCTCAAAAATCTGGTTGACCAGGTGTGGGAAAAAACCAATGGGACAGTCCCACGGTCCTGACTCCAAATCTTTGCGTCCTTCATTGCAATGTTTGGTCTCTGATTTTGATCCGCACCCAGAGGTCCTTCCTGGCTGCTGGGCACATGCCTGTGCTCTGGCTCTATCGTGTCTCCAGACCAGGCTCTTCCTGCAAGCTCCCTGAGTCAGGTGATTGAGGGCTGATTTCAGATTTCCCATTTATGAAAAGGAAGGTCGTGATAGCTAGAATAGTTTGAAAATGCAAATCTGAAAGGCTCAGAAAAGTGGAAGATGGATGACAGTAGTGGATATCATGATGTTATATTTCAGCATTAAATGAAGGGAGAGGAGGCAGCTAATTAGGAGCTGATTAGTGTTTTGTAAGGTATGCCTAGATGTGCATCATGCCTTCAAATACACGGTGAAATCCAAACTTCTTTGAAGTGTGTGGGAAAGCACATTGCACTCTCTGGATGCAACTGAAATTTGAGGTCAACCATCTTATGGTATTTAGACCTAATGATAGCATTTCTTAGAGTGGGTAAAATTTACTGATCTTTCCTATCCTTATTCCACCCATCTCTCATTCAAGAGCCTCATTTCTCTCAAGCAGCTGCACTAGGAGCACCTGATACTCGTCAACTGGTGGCTTTCACAGCCTCTTTGGCATCTCGTGAGACCTCCCAGTTGCAGGGTCAATTCTGTCCCTTTTCCAGAGGGCAGAAGTGGAGGAAAGAGTCGAGGAACCCAGTTATGCATGCCAGATGTGCATGGCCGCGACCCTGATGAGCGACACTCTTGCTGAAGTCAGCAGGAGCTTCACCTCTCCATTTGGTAGTGGGACCATTTCAGCCCAGTCTTAGGCAGGTCTCAGGAGGCATGCTGGGATACAGAGCCAGCTGTAGGAAGGTAGTGAGTGATGTGGGAAGCATCTCGCTGAGCTGATTTGGGTTCCCAGACTGCAGAACAAGCATCCCTTCAACCAGGGTATTTTGGCATGTGTCAGGCAGTGTGTTTTCCTCACCGTTTTTCCTAACATTGTCCCCAGCCCTCTGCAGAGACAGTGAAGGAGGTCATCCAGTTCTCCAAGGACACACTGGAGAAGATCAACAAGGCCCGCATGGATGGACTTTACCACGAAGTGAGTCCCAGTACTTTTGCTTTCTTGCTGTATACGCACTGCCAGGGAAAGCAGGTCTTGTCCCTCTCTACGTCAATGATATAAGGATGAAACAAAGCCCCATTGGTATAACCTGAATATCCCCACGTGCTTCCTGGCCTCTTGGCAGCTCAAATTGCAAAAACTGACACCAGTTTCTGCCCTCTGTAAAGCACGACCGTGTCTGAGACAACATCCCAGACTGATTTCTTTTGTAGTGATGATACAAGAAGATTCAAATGACTTCCAGCACCTCCATTTGAGACAGGTGTTGAACCAAGGGCTTCCTGGGTGAAAAACATGAGTTACAGGACAAGTGTAAAGAGTCAGCTCTGCCAGGTAGCCTCATAAAAAGGAGGACAGTGGGTCTGGGAGAGGGACAGGACAGTCAGGAGACTTGCCACATGAAGCTGTGGGCTATGTTTGCCTGTGTTGATCTCCTCTTCATCTCCTGGCATGTTACTCATTTGTCGGGTGCTGTGGGTGGGCATGTGGTGTGGGAGACCCACACCCCACCTGGAGCACAGGCCACAAGGGCAAAGGGTGAGAGACCTCAAGTCACTTCTTCCTTTCTCCCTCTTTTGCTGACCCCGGAAATATTCAATGGTTCTCTCCAGAGTGTAACAGCTTAAGGAAAACGCTCCAGGTTGAGCAACAGCTTCTGGGTTTGAACTTACTGTGGGAAAATGCTGAAGTCCTTGTGCTTGTAGGAGGTTGGGTGGATGGTGTTGGGGTATCAGACTCCTGTAGGCACTTGGTCTCTGACAAAACCCAACCTCCTGGGGTCTTTCTTCTCCTGAACAGTAGACATCACTTTTTCCTTACCGGTTTTATGAATGTAACCCTAGGACAGGAAGATTTGAACACTGATAATTTTGCTAGACTGATGTTTTCCAACAAATAAAAGCATATCCTATCTTCCTCAACCTTCTTGGAGGCTGACTTGGCTTCTAGGACTAGTACGGACCATGCAACCCACAGGGCTTTGATGTGGCAGCTGCGGGGCCAAAGATGCTCTGACTTTCCTTTCCTGACTTTCCCTGCTTCCCCTGGGCACAGGTCGTGAAGCTGTGCCGCGAGTGCCTGAAGAAACAGGAGCCTGTGCTGGGGGACACGAACATCTACCTCCTGAGGATCCTCAGCATTGCCTCTGAGGTGCTCTCTTACCTCCAGATGTTTGAGGAAGCAGCTGACTATGCCAAGAGGATGGTGGACGGCTACCTGTATGTCTGTGCCTTATTTTTGGCAGCTCTCTGTGGTTATGCAATGTTAGGCAGTGTGTTATAGAATAATTTTCTTAGTCTGCTCCCATCAGGGCAGCGCTGCTGGCATTCAGATTGGAGCCTGATTATATCACCAGACAGAGAGGGACCCCTTCCTAAATGCGTAAGAGCTCCCAAACACCTTGATTTACTAAACTGCAACCGGCAAATGGTTTGGGTACATCTTTCATTAGCCTCTTTGCTTTGTCTCAGAAGCATCTCAGGGCTGCCCTGGTAGCAAGACACGGAGCCTGGGTGCAGGACAGAGAGGTTGTCACTGCAGAAGGGGAAGTTGCAGAGAAAAGAGAAACTCTGACAAATGGCTGTCACTCAAGATATCCCTTCAGTCTTGAATAATACATGCATTTTTGTCTTGGCTAATTAGTATGCACAAGTCCTGTGGTAAAAGCTCAGTGAGAATAAAGAAATTCAGGCTTAGTTCACATAGGTCCAGGACAAACCTCACAGTAAATATGATCTACTTTATTATTACCGAGGTTTTACTACAGGACTGATGAGTATTAAAAAGAAAAAAAAAAAAATTAAAAAGTAATGGAAACCATAGAGAAGAGAGAAAATCCCATTTCATCATCTCGTTCACCCTCCTGCTGAGAGTATCTCATACCTATTAGTTCTCTTTTTGATCAGTTCTACACCAAAAGGCCTGTGATATTTTGTTCTTTTTCAGAGGGGTGACAGAGTCACCTCCCTGGCTTGCAAGCCTGACAAACTACTTCATGTCCCAGCCCTGGCACTGAGCTAATTGAACGACAGAGAGGAAATTGCTTCCCCTCCCTGTTCCTCAGTTTTTCAGTCCAGAGTGAGGACTGCAGTAACTTCCTTGCTTTAAGATCTGCCAATTCAATATGCCAACTAAGCCCTTGAAGACAGGTTTTCAGGTAAATCCAAGCAGCTTCTAAGTCTGCCTGTGCTCCTGAAGTTGGATGTAGAGGCCAGGATTCATCTTGCCCACCTGGGGTACTGACTGTAGGGGAGTGATCTTACAGTCTCTGGAGGCAAGGATGCATCTCCAGGGGATGAGATGAACATTTCTGGAGCTTCTGGAACCTGCTGTTTCTCTCCCTGCTTTGAATGAGAAGCTGGTGGTTGTTACATTCTCAATTTAGGCACTTCATTAAGCATCTGAAGTTAAGTTGGTGCTGTCTGGGCTGTCGGGTCACATCTGGGTTTTGTTTGTGCCAAAATAATGTGGAATGACAGAGCGTGTTATTCTCCAACCCAGGTGTCCAGCTTTCCACACTCGCAGGTCGCTCATCCTCTTTCACAACAACTCATGTCCTCGTATAACTTGTGTCCTCGTGTGACTCATGTCTGCCCCTTTCTAAGCAAGGCTGCACATTTCAGTGGCACTGAATGCGTAGGCTCTTCACTTGAGTAAACAGTTTGCTCTTTGGCAAACATATCACGTCCTTGACAAACATTTGGGAAGCCAGGTCTTTCCGGAACTAAAATTACTATTACTCAATGTTTTTCCAGGAAAATATACCATCCCAACAATGCACAGCTGGGGATGGCCGTGATGCGGGCAGGAGTGACTCACTGGCATGCTGGTCTCATTGAAGCTGGGCATGGCTTGATCTGTAAAGCCTATGCCATTCTCCTGATAACCCATGGACCTTCCCACCCAATTACCAAAGATCTGGAGGTAGGTGTCATCTCCGCTGTTGTCTCTGCTGTCTGTCTGGGCAAAATTACATTCAAGCAGTAGAAACAACCCATCCGTAAGAGCTGAGAGGTGCATCAAGTACTGACTGCTTCTTGCTAGTGCTGTGGTTTTCTCTAGATTATGTTACAGTCTGCTGGGAAATGCATGTCCCTTCCTACGGGAAATTTTCATCCCTGAAAAATAGCTTTTATCGTGCAGCAGGACAGGCATTGAAAATGGCCACTGAGCCCCTGAATCTTCTTTGAAACTTCTGTGCCCAAGGACAGAGCCTCCCATTCTTCAAACAGCCCGATTTCTCTGCTCTCAGATGGATGACATTACAATTTGACTATATCAAATTACGTATGGTGGATGTTCCCAGTTTACCAACTGATTTTCTTTATTGGTGTCCATTCTTCTTTATTTAGCACTCCCCAGTCCTTCTAACCTGCAATGTATTTTTTCCTCAAACGACTGATAGGTGTATTTCCTAGCTTAGGGTCAAGAGCTGCAGATCCCAGGGAATTACATCTGCTCAGCTGTGATGAACTATTTACAGTTGCAGCTGGGGATCTATCATCTCTTTAGCCTTTAGCTCACCTGATGTCACCTGTTGGCTTTACAGCATTCTCCTTTATTAGCTAAAAAAATTACACGATACCAAATGAAATCCTTTATTGATGTCTTAGTCCCCATTACAGCAGAGCTATAACCTTTATTAGTGCAATTATATATCATCAGAAGAATGAGTATCTAGTACCTAAAGCCAAGCTGTCTGTTGACTGTTTCCCTATATATAGCAGAGGGTGAGACCCCAGCACCTCCATTTCTGTATCTCCATTCCCACTTACTTCAGGAGGAAAATAGTGGATATATGCTTATCTCTGTTCTCTTAAACCAAGGGTTGAATAAACTCACAGACAGGTGTAAAAAGGTTTCCTAAAATCCCTTCTGAGCCTCTGCCATAATGCAGCACTAGGAATGACTGCTCACAGTGAATCCTGGGATGCAGGGGGTGCAACTGTGATGTGGTTGAAGAGGGGCTGAGCATCTCCCTCCTCCTCTCCTGCCTCCTCCCACATGAGGTGACCCCCACTCTGGTGATGGGTCACACCAAGGGTGAGGCCCAGAACGGGAATGGGAAGCACACTCGCTCCCTGGCTCTAATCCTGCATCAGGTTTGGGAGCGTGAGGCTTCCCAGCAGCCTGTGGAGCTGGGTGCAGGAAGGGCTGATGCCTTCTTCACCTTCACAGTACACAGGTAACCAGGTTTGAGAAAGTAACTGGATATCTGTGTCCAGCCAGCTTTGGTCCTGCTGGTGGGACACGTAGATTAAATTGCATCAGTCATTACACGACCTAGGACATCCCTGAAGGATGGTCCCTATTTTTAGGCAGTGCTTTATTTACTTGCTTTGACATCCCCTGCACCACAGGTTTTATAACCTGTTGTGTCCCTCAGGTCATGCGTGTCCAGACGGAGATGGAGCTGCGCATGTTCCAGCAGAATGAGTTCATGTATTACAAGATGAGGGAAGCTGCCCTCAAAAACCAAAAGATTCAAGTCATGCCTGAACCCAGCAACGAGCCCTCACCAGGCCTCTTCCACAAGAAGGAATAAACCCTGAGCTTGACACGAATTCATGCCTGTGGTATAACATCACCTGTGGCACCTCCAAACATGGGGAATGTGATATAGGAATGTGATATATCCATAAGGATTGTTTCCAGTGGCAGCAGTCTGACAGCACAGACACCCTGGGGGAGAGTCCTGACAAATCTTCTGAGGGCTCAAAGCAGAGGAAATCTTGGCAGAAACAACATCCTTTTTCTACCACTAGCATTAAAAATCAAAGCAAAAAAACCTGTTATAAAATTATTTACATTCTTGTTGGAAGCCTGTTTTTCTCTACACAAGTCCTGATCCTGAAGTCCTTGGTTAAATTTTAATTGATTCTTTCCTAAGTGTTTTTTCCCATCACTTCCTTGTGATCATCATTTCTTTCCAATGATGTCCGAGAGCGGTTTACCAAGGGACGGTCGAAGTGGGAAGCTAGTTCCAAAAAGTGTCATGTACGCCTGTGGGCATTGAGTGCAAACCGAAAAGGACCGGCAGATGGTGTTTTGTGTAAAGTGGCATTTTTCTAATGAAAAACTGATAAAAAATGATTCTGCAGCTGACACAGGTGCAACATCAAACTGTGGGCACTTTGCAAGTGAGACTGAGTGGAGTTCCTACATCAGGATGAATTAGTTAGGGTAAATTAGTCTCCTTGGTTAAAAATCAGAAAATGTCTGTGGTGATGGCAGCAGATGGATATGAGATGATTCTGTGCCAGAAGCCAGTTGCACTGGTGTGGTGCACTGGCTGTGTGGATTACTCTAACTGAACAAGCAGTTTCCAGGGAGGGGGATCCACCTTTGCTCACCTTCAGGGTGAGTTGGTGGCTCTGACACCTTTTGGGACCTGCCTTTCGGCTTAGACAGGTGCTTAATCAATTTTGCACTGAGAAAAAAGGGATATTCAATGGATCAGCTGCCAGTGGGCAGCCAATGGAGCCAATGAAAAGTCTAAAGGCAATGATTGGATTTCTAAATAAAAAAAGGTCTTTGCTGCTTGCCCATCTATCTCGAAATCCAACTGGTTTGCTCCATACCTTCAGTGGCAGCTGAGAGATGAAAAGCGATGGTTTGTTTAAGAATCCCCTACCTGCTCCTCAGAAGAATAGCAAGAAAACAAAACCAGGGCTTTTACTTTTTGACATTTCTCAGTGATTTGGCTTATGTTTCTCCACATCTAAGGTGAGTTTACTGGAGACCAACATCTGCTTTTTAGGAGCTGTTGAGCTTGGCCTTTCCATTAAGTGCCCACCTGATGCCTAGTGTGACAATCCATATTGGTTCAGTTCCTAGCATGAGGAGTAATGTCCTTCCCTGAGGAGACAGGAGTCGTGGGAGAGATGCTCGTGAGGACAAATTGGTCCTTTAGTGGCACGTATTGGTGTTGCAGGAGGAGGTGAGTAGGCACTGGTGGTGTTTTCCTAACATCCTGATCAGCTTTGGTTGTGAGAACATCATCCCAGCTAGGTATATCACACCAGCAACACACCCATTTCCCAGTGACAATTTTCCCAGCACAGGGCTTGGAAAAGGCAGCTAAGAACGAAGAGTTTCCTCTCCTGTGTGGGTCCAAAAACCACACCTCCATCCAGCCTGCAGCACCAAGCGAGAGCATGGGAGATGACTGTGGTGCTCCTTCTTCATCTACAGTGTGAACAACCAGTGCCCATCTCCTGCCAGGAGAGAAAACCTGTATTTCACCCTGGAAGGAGAGTTCAGTTCCAGTTCAACCCAATTTATCATGTGCGGTTTGGGGCGAAACACACACTGACACCTGCAGGCTGTCCAGGGCCCTCTGGCTGGTGGGAAGGGATGAGGAGGAGATGGGGATGGAGTGGCCAGAGCCTATAGGGCTGGATCTTTTTGCAGAGGTGTGAGGATGGGGATGGCGACTGGGACACCCGAACTGCCCCCATGCCAGTTGCTTCCCCAACGCAGCTTTCCTGGCAGGATCACTGAGATTTCTTTGAGCCCACCTAAACCTCCCCATCCTTTGGCCCTGCCAGTCACCTGGTGGTCACTTTGGCCATGTTTGTAAGGAAAGGGAAAAGAGCCCTTTTCTTGCCCAGTGCTCCTCCATCCACCCAGCCAGGGCAGCCGTGGGTGCACGACCCACTGGGACATCCCCAGCAGGATGCGGGCACCTGTCCCCAGGAAGGGGCTGGAAGAGTGCTCATCAGCATCATCATGGAGCACATCTCAGAGGGTCACTCAATGGCTCCAAGCCTGTATATAGGCTTCGTTCACTGACATCAGCACAGCCTTGGCTCAGCCCATTGCCCAATTTCTACGAGGGCTTGGCTGAGTTTTGGAGGCTTGCGTCTCTTTATAGCAACAGTGAAGAGGTTGATCATAATAATGAAGAGGCCTTTAATACAAATTTTACTTTAATGGACACATTTTACACAGTAAAATGATTGGCGTGTACGGGGTCTCTAGATTCTCTTGCTGACTCTCTTGCAGGTGAGGTCTCCCATGGTCATCGTCTGAAAAACAAATAGAAAGCATTGGCTTTTCGTGGCGCTTGGCTCCAAACTCTGCTTGGAAAGGATCTGGTCTTGCAAATCAAAACAGGGCTGGTCCCCAGCCTATGTCCTATAAACTCAATTATTAAAGCTTTGGATTTCTTCATGAATACCCCAAAGCAGGTAGGGATAATCTCACCACTCAGCTGGGATCAGTCTGCTGCACCTCTCTTCTTTAAAAGTGCCAGGCCCAGCCACAAATACATACATCTGGGTGGGTGAGAACATGCCCCCACTGCATGAAACTTTGATGAGAAATGCCTACTGGGGTCTCGAAGAATACTTTTTTGATCAGACTATAACAAAAAACTGCTTCAGTGCTTGGCCACCTGACCAGCTTCGGCTACAGAGCCCGAGTGTGAGCACGTGCTTATCTCCAGCACCTCTCTAAGGTCCCCAGCACCTCTGTAGGCTTTGTAGGGCCAGAACCCTGAAGGCAGCTGTATGCACTGTTACTCCAGCCATTGCCCCATCTCTTCTACACTTACATGGGTGATGATGTCTCCATTGAGTTCGGTGACGGATTTCAGCCCTTTCAGGTTTGCAACCAGTCTGTTGTTACCCTCCAACTGAACGATAGCCTGGTAGAGAGGGGAGGAGAGAGAGGCATTCATGTTATCATTGCAGACCATATCAACCCCTGCATTTTGTCCTTGTGCTTCTGTACTGAGTTGCCACTGTCCCCTCTGCAACCTGTTTGGAGCAAGCTGCTCCCTCAGAGCAGGAGGAGGAGAAAGGGTTGTGCTGGTGGTGACTACAACATAGCAAGGGTATGGATGTTTACTTTGGGCTCTACAAGGGTGCAATTTTGCTGCCATACCCATCTCTCTCCCCTCCAAATAGAGAATCACTCACAGCTTCTGCACTGTTAGATGCCAGAGTTTTGGGGGAAAAGAAGGAAGGCTTTTCACCCTGCCAATGTTGGTGCCTCCATGCGGCCCTGATGCTCCTTGGAGCAGCTCCTCATTCAGCACCAAGACCAAGAGGACATGCATGCCTCTAAGGAGAGGACTGCAGAGTCACCTGAGCTGGGCCAGGGCATGCCACATTGTCTCCTCTCCACCACCCACCTATTGCACGTTGCAGCAGCAGCCTCCCTTGGGTTGGGGTGATGGGGAGCTAGGCAACAGTGTGGGGCTGGGAGGAGTCTCGGTCAAGGTGGGAAACAATTTAAGGAGCTTTCAGAAACACAGTCATGGCTAGAAAGCTCTCATGGGGATGGGCACATCTGCCGAGTCTCTGACCACCCAAGGAACTGCACGTCTAAAAAGGCTACAGACAGCACCAACATCCCCAGGGCAGCTATCACCGATCATTGAAATTACTCAAATAAATAACCCAGCAAAAAAAAGTTCTGTCTGTTGAGCTGTAAGATGTGTTCATATGCCCTTGAGTTGCTGATTTATGGAGGGTGAAACTCTTCTAATAGCTGTTCCCCCCTAGTTTATGCGCAAGGAACTTCAGTAATGCTGAAAATCATGATACAGCCGGTACGGCTATCAGAGCCTGATTCACAGGGACATTTCTTTGGTGATCATTCCTTCTGCTTTCAAAAGTCCCTGCAACATCATCTTCTCCCGAGGTAGAGGGGAGAGGTAATATTTGCCAGTGGCAGTGTCTTGACATTTTATGAACCATTGGAAACTGAAGTCCAGGAATGGGAGCTAACCCAATTTCAAGGGTGATAAATCCTCACCTTGCCAAATCATCTCACCCAGTGTAAACAGACACAGTGGAAAAGGCTAGCGTAGAAGGTAACAGCCACTGGGACATAGAAGGAGAGATTTATTGGTTTATGATTTATTGGCTGACTTTCCTGCACTACCTTTGTCACAAAATGAAGGTGGGGGTGTGTTTTGTGTTGCAAAATGACAGAAAGTCAACCCTTTTCCACCTCAAATCTTTCAGACCTTTTGCTGTCAGAAGGATTTACCAAAACATCTCTATCCCCCTTTTCCAAACGGGTATTAAGACACTGGCTTCCAGTGTTTTCCAAACTGGCTGTTAAAAGAGCTTTAGAAATGCAAGGCTTCATCTGCAGAAGTGCTGGTTGGGGAGCTTGTACGGTGTTTTGTAAAAGCAAAGAGGGGAGGAGGGAACTTCAGAGTCTTGGGCTCTGAGTTTCTCAGGAAGGTGGCTCAGAAATGGGCTGTCATTTTCAGAAGTGTGTCCCTAAGAGCCTTGCTGAGGACCTGCAGGGAACAGGGCAGCGGGAGCCACATCTGCACACTTGGTTTCAGCAATTAGCCCCTTCCCATTATATTAAATCATGCATGCAAACTGTGAGAGACAGAAACAGTCTGGGGAATTACCCAGGTCTTTGCCCTGTGACAGCTTTAAAACCCGTAGCCTTGTCATTCCCTTTGACCCAAGTGCAGCGGGAATGGCTGGAAAGGAAATTTAATGTCCCTGAGACCTTGCAGCCCTGGCAGAGGAGGAGCTGATCACTGACCTTGGCTTTCTCTCCTGTCAGCATCTCCATCTCACACTCCTCCCCAATGGTGAACTCGTTGCGCAGCACTTTGGAGCCAGTGGTCACGGTAATCTTGAACTTGTTCCCATCCTGCACAATTTCTGAGATGGTCTTGATGTTCTTGCCCTTCTGGATCTGGTCATCAGTAAGCCCTGCCCAGGAACAAGAGACATTAGGTGGACCTTAGAGCCATCAGTGGGCAGATTGCTGCTGCCGAATGAACGCGATGGGATTTGGGGACCCACAGCTGGGAAGATTTCTATTCTAGTGTGGAAAAGCCTCGCAAAGATGATGGTTCCCCAAGGGCCACATGACCCTGAGTCTGCTGGGGAGGAAGAATAACAAATACTGTCATCCTGGGTTTGTGTGGGAACTGGACTTCTCCCTTGTCCCACCGACTTGGCTGGGAGCAGAACAGCTACCTCCCTGGCCAAACATCAGATGGAGAGAAGAAACCCTGTTTTCCTTGCTTCACTGAGAGGCAAGCAGAGAAAATTGAATAAATCAAGGCAGAAGGAGGGAACCAAGTGGGTTTTTTATGAGATTCAGGGTCCCTCAGAACCAACTCACTAAAGTCTTCTCCCAAAGCCTGAAGCTGATCTGACAGGTAGAGCCCCTCCGGCACATAACTGTGCAGAAGTAGTGCAAAGTCCTGAATCCCTGCAGGAGCACGTTCCCTGGCACAGGCACTGGTGGAAATCTAGCTAGCCACATTCACCGTTAAGCATTTAAACAACCCAACTATTTTTCTGATGCATGTTTGAATCTAGGACTTTGCAGCATCGCCGAGCAGCAGCACGGTGGGCTGAGCAGTGTCCTGCTTGCTCTCACATTCCACAGCCTGATGGGGCAGATCTGCAGTTGCCCTAAGCAGGTCCCGCTGCCTTAGCACGTGCGTGCAGCACTGCCACGCTGGCCCGTGGCTGCAGCGACTCCTGGGACCTTTTTCCTGCAAGCCATAAAATTTCACCCAGCATCTCCTGACTTCCAGCCACCAGCCAGAGAGATGCTTTCCATTCTATTTTGAGATCACATCTCCATGCACATGCATTTAAAAAAACCCCACAATTGCAAGATGACAGACAGAAATAGGAAATCTGAGGGATGTTTTCAGTCATCAGCACAGTTGGACCCCCAAATATCAGTGGGATCTGCGGAGGCAACGCAGCACACAGCACACGCAGGCACTTACCAAGGGCTTTCATAAAAGGCTCAAAATTTTCCTGGGACTGGAGTTCGTACTTTCCAGTGAAGCTCATGATGGAAAGGCTCTCTGTGCTCCCAACACAAGAGAAGGTGCCTTGCTGGTAAGCAGAGCTTGGTTTTATAAGGTCCTTTTGCCCTAAAGGTTGATCAGAGGTAAGATGATGTAATTCTTTTATGGCCATGTTCAAACATTAACATAAAACTGGGCAATGGTCAGTGATAAATTGCTCTACATTTTACAGACCTCAATTTACACTTTGGGGGCAGGGAAAAACCCCATCAACCCGTTTTGTGGAGGTAGCAACGTGACATCCATAAACAAATGATAAAAATATAATTGTGCAAAGAGGTTAATTATCAGGGGAACGAGCCAAATCATCTGATCAGCTGGCAGTCTGGAAGTGCACATCTGGAAGAGGAGAAAGCAGTGAAAGATTATGGTGTCCCCTGGAGCTGACACCGGTGGGGTTTCTACTCGCTGATGTGTGCACGCTGGGTCTTTAGCACTGGCATGAAGAGTAGTGGCTGCACGCTGGCAGGGAGTAACTTGCTCACCCCTTCAGATGCCGTGCGGTCCACTGTAATGGTGGGTTTTGGTGTAACCCAGATGTAGCAGTAGTCACAAAATCATCATTGTCCCCTAAGGAAAAAACACAACACAAAATCAAACCCTGGGCTTGAATTGGCCCATCCTGCAGTTTAATTCAGACTCCATCACTATGGCCTTGCCTCCAGAAAGGGGTTTCGTGTGGACAGATGGACCGGTGCCGTTAGTGAGCAACCAGGGCTATTGCCAGCAGCCACTGCTAAAACCCCCTTTCCTCTCCTTTCCCCAGAGGAGGCACAGTCACTCATGTACTGAAGGAGCATCCCAGCCCTTGGAGCTGCGTTTCTCCCAAATGCCACATCGGAAGTAGGGCCAGCAGCAGCCTCCAAGCTGAGCCCGATTCCTCCCTCCAGAGCAGGACTCGGGGCTGGGCTCCTCTCCCAGCATGGTCCCCTTGGCTGAGCATCCCGGGTTGCAGCACGGCGTCTGAGCATCTATCCTCTGGGTCTGGACTCCCAGGCTCAGCTTCTTGCTCCTGTCTCATCCTCTGCCCCAATGAATTCCTCCTCCTTCCCAAAGTCACCAGCTCAGGGATTTTCCCCCTTTTCACTCATATACCTTCTCCTCTTTGCAATTCTTCCATTCTTCCTTCTCGTAGTATCTTTGGCCTTTTTGAAAGTGAAATCATGGATAAGCATGAAAAAAATCTGCCTCCTTCCAATCTGGAGGTGCTTCCAGAGCCCTCTGCAGCCGCCCGCCCTGCTCCTGCAGGCTCAGCCCAGGGCTGCCACCCGCCTCCCCTCTCTGTGCCGCAGTGGTGCACAGTGACGCTGCCTGGGCTAGATTCAGCCTCAGTTCTGGTTAATTAGCACAGGCACTGTCTGCCTGACAAGGCAGGAGAGGGAAAACCTCTGCCCTTAGGTGGACAAAGTTGGCCGGGGGGTGTCTGCGGGGGAGATCACCCCTCTGCATCGGGGCAGGGGCTGGGTGGGTTCAGAGAGCGCTCATGGGAGGGTTGATTCAGCACTTTCTCCAGACAGCTTTTACGCTTTTTTCTCTTTTATCCCGGACTTCCCAACAGGAATGATGTCACGTTAGGAATTGCATCTCATTTTTTCCCCTGCCCTGAGTGAATACCCCAGGGGCATGCAGGGCTGCACTGCCACATATTCCTTTGCAGTGTCTTCTTCATGGGGACAGCGGTGACTGACCTCTCCGGCCGGGTCCTGGCAGCAGCCGGAGCTGGCAGCTCCTTGTGTCCTGCCAGGTAATGACCTCCAGCCATGGGCCACCTGGAAGCACACGTGTGCCTCCCACGCATTCATACCCTGGACCTCTGGCTGCTCCTCCAGGCAATTCGGGTCACCTCTCTTTGCATGATGGGGAGAGAGTTTCAGGCTTGAAAAAACACCTGAATATTTTTCTACCTGACTCATTTCGGAGCCCAGTGCTCCCAATGCACTGTGGGGTGATTGATCACTATGGGAAACCTCCAGCTCTGCATGGCTCATTTTTCCCCTGCTGTCCTTGACTGGAGCAGCCTGGAGTTGTGGTTTTCATTCATTTTTCAGTGATATGCACTCCTGGACCGGCCACGTCTGACCACATCCCACTGCCAGGGTGGATGCCCGGTTCTCACCCCTTTCCACGTGCAGGCTAGGGAGACGGGGTGGCTGATAAGTCAGTAGGGAGAGACCTTTCTCAGGTAACCCCATCCACTCGCAGTGCAATGAGTACGTCTGAGCTGACGTCTAGATGAGCCGAAGGAGAGAAAGAAGAGAAACATGTCATGAGTAGTGTCCCAGGGCTGCCTATCCCCCTCCAGCCTCTCCAGAAGAAGCCTACATGACTAGGGCATTTGTAAACGCTTCATATGAGCCAAGATGAATCCAATCTTAGGTGCCTGAAGGAGTGCCTGGTATTTTCGCTCACCCCCCATCTCAGCCACTGCAGACTTCCCAGGACCACAATCTCCATACCAGCTTGAAAGGAGATAAAACCACCAAGATAATGAGACCTGAGCCTAAGGTAGGATTTGGAAAAGCCCACTGGGTTTTGTCCCGCAAACTTTTAAATGGTTATCATGCCTAATCTGGGCAGCTGAACCACTTAGAAAACCGCCAGAAATTGGGTGAGAACTCCCCCTGGGCAGGCCAGGCTCCTAAGGTTTGGATGTCACCCACCAAATGTTAAAAGGAGAATATGATTGTTCAGGACTCTCTTGGTAGTTGGCAGAAATGGGCAACTCATGAGAGAATTCACCCCACTTGGGACCCAAGTTGTTTTCTGCAGGTACCCTCTCCTCTTCTCACTTAACGTGGATAGATATATCTGTACTCCCAGCTTTGGTGCGTTGGATAAATGTGATCACTGCTGGCAGGTTTGGAAATGCAACCAACTGATTTTTGATCAATGATCAAAAATAAAACCTCTTTGTTTTGTCTGCAAGTTTTCTTTTATTTCCCCTAGTAAAGAAATGCAGAAGTTCTTACAAAAAAAGAAGAAACCCTTACTGAATGAAATTTGGCCAGGGTAATTATTATCTAGCCAGGCCTGCTGAGCAAATGGCAGGTGAGATAAACTTAATCTCAATAACAAAGTTCAGAATACTTGTACATCTCCCTACCAGAATACAGGATCTTTTAAAACATGACATCACTTTAACTTTCCAGGGCCAAGAAAATGCACCTGATTTTCATTAACACAAGTCCGAGTCAGTTGACCGTTTGATTAAAACTAAATCCATCCCCTAAAACCTGGACCTGGTTTGTAGAAAGAGAAAAGGCATGGATCATTTTCAAAAATTATTGAGGAGGCTACTTCTTGTGGGAAGCCAGCAGGTACTTCTGTGTTTAAGTTGCTTTGAAAATAAAGCATAGGATCTTAGAAGCTTGTCAGGAAAAAGGGCACAAGTATCTCATTTCTGCTTTTTGCACCTGAATCGAAGATATGGACATGCAAAACTTCTCAGCTTCCTCCTAGCCATTGAGGTATCTGAATCCTCTGTGTCCCAGGGTGATGAATCGGAGAAAAGCCGGTTGGGAGGGACTTCTGAAGGTCTCTGATTCAACCTCCCGCTCAAAGCAAGAACATCACCAACACCAGATCAGCTCAGCCATGGCTTTGGCCAAATCTCAAGAACTACCCCCTCTGCCTCTCTGGGTACCCATCCTGGGTCTGCACCACCCACCTTTCGAAGAAGAGGTGCTCAACACAAATCTCCAAAAAGGGCAGTTTGTGGCTGGTGCCTCATGTTATAACATCTGCCATAACCAAGAAGAGTTTGGCCCCATCATCTCTGTAGCTGCCCATGGAACAGTTGCAGTCTGTTATCACCTCCCCTCAACCCTTCCCTGTGATTCCCAGCCCCAGATCCCATCCATGTATTAAGCACTTTCACTCAGTGTCTGCCAGGGCACTGGGAAACCACCCTCCTACGTCCACTGCTTCTTGATGATTGGGATGTTATGGTGAGGAACAGGATTTTGAGTCTCAGGCCTCTTGCAGCAAAAACCCTTCTCTGCCTCCTCCAGTTTGAACCAAAACTTTGATATAAGCTTTGCACTCTGAAAAGGACTTTACGGCCGGAGCGCTGTGTGGGGAGGGGCACTTTGCCATAGCCCAGGGTATGCCTGGGAGCCTTGTGGAGGTCTGGGAATGTCTTCATGCACCTCCGCCTCCTCTCTCACTCTTCTTATCTATCCCACCAGTGACTCCCCAGACTTTGTGAAGCCTTTGGTTTCACCTCAGTGCTTTGGGAAGCTGGGACTGGGCTCTACACTAGGATTTTTTTAGCCAAAATGTGAAAGGCTACGAGCCAGAACTTTTGCTGATTCAGTCATGGATTTCTCCAGTGTGGGTCCAGCTGGACACCCCAAAACCCCTAGCCATTTTTTGAAGAGCTTGGTCACAAGCTTGCCAACCACAGTTTCCCAGGTGGGCTTCCCTCTGTCTCAACCATTATTATTGCTTGGGTCATCCTGTTTCTGCTGTGCTTGCACCTAGGAACTTGG
Source organism: Balaeniceps rex (assembly GCA_013401315.1). NCBI lineage: Eukaryota > Metazoa > Chordata > Aves > Pelecaniformes > Balaenicipitidae > Balaeniceps > Balaeniceps rex. Next base: position 148,927 of record VYZW01050744.1, read on the forward strand.
TCTGCTGCCCAGTTTTCACATCTTTGGTCTGATTATTTTTAACCTTAAGGAACAAAGGTTTCTTCAGCAGGCCACATGGCTGCATTGCTTTGAAAGGTTGAATGGGATGGGAAATGATGCTGCTGCTGCTGTGAACTCTCTGTCCCTCTTGGTTTCTACCAAATTTCCATTGTGCTGTGATACCAGGACAGCACTGAGATGAAATATGGCACCTTTCTCAGCTTTTTCTCTTTTTGAAACGGCCGTGGCAGTCTCCTGGAGGCTGGCTGCCTCCAAGCTGTAACTTCCAAGCCGTAACTTCCAAGCCGTAGATGTGCAAGTGCCAGCTCACATTGGTTTAGATTAGATATGCCATTATCAGAGCCTTGGTAAGACTGCCAAAAGCAGCAGCTTGTACAGAGCACTGCTGCTTGATAAAGCTTTCCATTAATGCTGAAATTCAGCAAAGGGCAGCCCTCAGCCCTTGTCACCTTATTACAAAGGTCTCAAAGGGAACAAAGGCTCACTATTGGTTCTCCAAGGGCAAGGCAGCGGTTTCTCTGATCGCATGAGACCTATCACTGCCTTAGTTTTCTTGCCAATGATCACCTGGGGAGCAGAGCTTACAGAAGAGCTGGCCTTTGCTGTTGGGGTCTTGCCTTATAGCGGGAATAAAGACGTTGGCTGTGGCACTCACCTCCCACTCTATTGCCTCAAACATCTGCGGTGTAGTGCTGTTGCCTCCCTCCAGGCACATGGACCCCTGCTCATGCCCTCAGAGGGCACGTATTGCCCTTGCAGCTTGGCCTTTGGTGGGATAAGGCTGTCCTCCATCCCACTGCCCAGTCAGGGAAGTCCTTATGGAGTCAGGGGGCAAGGACTGAAAACGGTGCTCATTGGTTATGAAGCTAGTTTATGCCGGGACAGGAAAAGAAATGTTGGGAAAGAAATGGAGCCATTAGCATTAACGTTCTTGAGTGAGGAAGGTCTGGAAGAGTCCCCCAGAGCAGAGCCAGTGAACATTTAACCAATGCAAATGTGTTTCATCTCAGCTGACCACACATCTGCAGTGCAGATGTTTCCATCTGATACAGACACATGAAGAACCCCTGAGATACAGTGAGGATAAGCAAACCTGCATCTGGCCAAGTGGAGACTTGCATGTTGGGCGCAAAGAGCAGTAGCCTCAAGTCAAGTGGTCAGATGAACTCCAATCCTGGAGGGACACCTGGCTGTCACTCTGGGCCCGTGCTCACCTCTCCAGGGGCCCATGCTCTCCTCAATCCTGATTTATCAAGCACAGTGGCTCACTTAATGACTGCTCACAGTGGGTTGCAGCTAATTAGTCAAGGAGAGCTACTCAGGCCCATACAGGCATGAGAAGGAGCCTGTGCATCCCCATGCCCTACTGTTTGTGCATGGGTCCTGATGTGCAACCCATCTTACCACATGCATGCACTATATGAACGTCCCATTCCCTGAAATGGCTTTTCATAAATGTACTACCACTGTCAAAGCAATTGACTTGGTGTCGCATGGGGTCTGAGAGCATCTGAGTTTTCACCAGGTTCACGGCCAGGGAGATGCTCCACAGGAAATGAACACGGTGCCAGCAAGACCAGACATGTGGACAAAGTCCAGGATTTCCACAGTGCATGTCCCACTTGGTGCTGCTGGCATGTTTGCTATAGTCAAAGCACCTCCCTGGGCACAGGTGTCCCCATTTTGTACATGAGCTTTAAACTAGATTTGAAGGGGGGAAGGGATAAAACCAGGCTCGCTAGAGATAAGCCTGAGGGCAGCATGCCAATGTTTGAGGGATGGTGTGCTAGCAAGGTCCTTCAGTCTGCCATCTCAGTGGAGGAAGGGGATGGAGATCCATGCGGCAGCAAAGACGCAAGGGTTATGGATGCGTTAGAAAGCACAGAAGCGCCTGAGAATGGTCACGTAGGAATTAGGGTTTCTCCACCCAAAGAGGTGGCGGGATCAATAGCCCAACTGAAGTGCATCTACA